>JALPQD010000926.1:0-292500 GCA_023101885.1 Typhlomys cinereus | reverse complement strand
CTGGCAGCCATCTTTAGGATCCCTGATATGGACCGGATGTCACTGAATGAATCTACTGCCAAGATTGACTCTGCATCTGAGGAAGAGACAGTGTGTAGAAACATGTCTAAGGCTGTTTCCTCACTTTGGCAAGCTTGCTTCTCTGGCTAGATCCTGTGGTCACAGCTTCTGGGGTAGCTAGACTCACTGGTTCTGGACACATATTTGTGTCCTCTGGGATTCCCATTGTGTCAGTTACTCTTTCTGTGGATGTGAGATAATACCTAAAGTCAAGTAACTTAAAGGGAGAAAGGGCAGAGATTTGGTTCGTCTGGTTCCAACGTGAGGGCAGGTGGCACACAGGCACCCAAACTAGAAGATGGGGGGACCAGGGAAACAGCAGTCAGATGCCCAGACAGGAAAACACTAGACAGCTAGAGGGTCACCTCGCAGGCTGCGTGGGGACCAGTAGAAACACATCATGGCTTGTCTGAGGCCAGCCCAGCTCGCTGTATCCCTGAGCATGGTTCTGAACATTGGATCCTCCGCTGCTGGATGGAGCTCTGGTGGTCTCCCCTTCATTCCCCAGGGGAATACGCAGAAAGCTCCTGCCTATGTAAAGCACAACCACGAGGCAACAAGAGTCTTGAGGGCTGGTGGGGGCACCCTGGGCAAAGTCGGGAGGAAGCCTGGGTCTCAGCCTCCTCCTGGGAACCACTAGATTAGCACCCCGACTGGATCAGAAACTCCCAGAACCCACCCTGTAGGACTCTGTCCCTTCACCAGACTCAAGGACAGATTCAAATAAAATGCGAGGAACCCCAAGAAGGGGCTCTGGGTTATGCCACTGAGGCCTGAACCCTCACTAGGGTGGAAGATTCAGAGGGAGGTTTGGCATTAACGCAAAAGAATGCTCCAGAGATGGAAGGGAGGAAGGGAGAGGTACTGGGAGAACAGGAGAGAGGGAGGGGTAAAAGGAAGGGGGGAAGGGGGAGAGTGCAAATGATGATGACTGGGGAATGGAGGAGGTAGGAAGAGGACAGGGATACCTACTGAGCTTGTATAATGAGGAAAAAAATAAAATGTGGGAGGGAAAAAAAGTGAGAAAGGGAGATTTATTCAGCTTATGGTTCCAGAAGGAACATACGGTCTTTCATGGCAGAAACAGCATGGCTGACTGACAGAAGCTGGAGACTGGTTAAGTAACATCCTTAGAAGCTGAGAGCTACAAAACTGCCAACTAACAGAACACACCTCTCCTGGAAGTAAGGTGGAGCTAATCCACCTCAAGGCCCACCCCCTGTGACTGCCTTGCTTTCACAAGGCTCCACCTCTCAAAGGTGCTATAATCTTCCCAAACACCTAAGTCTATGGGGGAAACATTTTAAACCATTACACCCACATTTTTCTGTGGTTATCAACATATATATATCAATTATATAACCTATTCAGAGCTCCTATTCTTAACCCACATGTTTCTCTTGTTACAAAGGTGCATAGAAAGAATATAAGTTCTATTTAAACCTCAAGTTGTGATTGAAGAAGAGGGAGTTTAGCCTTGAAGAAGTTCCAGTCACTGCAGCAGTCTCTTTAGTGTCTATCTCTACTTTAAAATCTTTGTGTTCATTATTTCTCCAGCTCACACAAGAATAGTTCTTAGTGAATAAAATTCTCCATTATTAACATGAGGAAGAAAGGAAGCCTCAACCAGCCCTGTCCTCGCAGCAAGAAAATCCCCAGAAGCTTCTCTCATCCTGCTTCCTCACTGTTAATGCACAGTTTAAGATCAACCTATGGGGAGACAGACATGGTGGTTCATGCCTGAAATCCTGGCACTGGGAAGGCCAGTCTCAGCTACCCGGTGGGTTCCAGTCTAGCAATACCTATGTAAGTGAGAACTGAGAACTTAACTTGAAAAAAAAATAAACACAAAGATATGTTTTGGCTCATCTTCCCACTATCTATCTCTTCTTCTGATCATAACTCATTTAGTTGAATCATTTACTAAAGACAAATCTTATATATGAACACAAAGACTATCTGTTGTTGTCCTGTGGTCAGAAGTAGAAAAGTAATCAACAATTTTGAGAATTGGGTTTGACAGAAATTGTGATTAGATGTCTTAGAATCTCTCAATGTGAATCTAGAAGGACAATTAGAGATAAATGGCAGGTTGATGGTCTATAATGGATTATGAAATAGTATTATTTGAGAAAGGACAGGTCAAAAAAGACTCTGGAGTTGGGGTATTTGATGAAAAAATGGAGTGTGAAAAGACTAAGTTTCCATTAGTTTAACTTCAACTAAGTTTCAAAATAGAGGTAGAAGCAGGAAATTTTAATTTTGCAAATAATTTAGTCATTTAAACAATTAGTTTTGATATTCTATCCCCCCCAAAAATATTTGCAGAGATCATTTTTGTATTTCTTCAAACCTAGACCCTCCAGAACCAGGACCTGTCCTTCTTTACCTATGGCATTCAACGTTTTTGACAAAATTGAGGGGCACACGAGGTGGGAGACAGAAGAGGAAATGGTCTATTCGCTAACCATAGACCTAGCCATTTCCCTATTCCTAACCAAAACCCCATAGCCCTATTGCTAATACTAGCTCAAAATCTGACCCAAGAATAACATATAGCTATATCCCTAATGATAACCATATCCCTCATCCTAACGCTAGCTTATGATCTAGTAGCAGAAGCTGAAGACTGGCTAAATCACGTCCTTCATAGAGACAGAGAGCTTCAAAACTGTGAACTGCAGGAGAAGACATCTCCCAAAAGGACAGTGGGACTAATCCATTTCAAGTCCCACCTTCTGCCTACCTTCCTCCACAAGGCTTCACTTCCTAAAGATGCTATGACCTTCTCAAACGCATGAGCCTATGGGGGACACATTTCAAATCATGACACGTAGCCATATAAATTACTACGATTGGTCCCAAATGCTACACAGAACTCTAAGTCTGCTAAAAGACCTAACCATAACCCTAAATTATAACTATATTCCTCACCTGAACACAAACTGAAGACCTAGAATTAGTCTGTCAACTGACCGTGGCCTTATCCATAACACAGATCCTAGCCCTAGCCATAGCCCTAATCCTACACATAGGTCTACATTTCACACAGTCCTATACCTACTGGTAGTCCTCATTCTTACCATAACCCTAGCCTAGCATGACCCCTGGATCTACATCAACTATTTATTCTGTCTGTAGCTCTATCATTGCCCCTAACCCAAACCATAAACCTATCCCTAGTCCTAACACTGGCATTACATCTAAACCACCTAAAGCCCTACACCTGTCTGTAGCTCTGCACTTACCATAGCCCCAGCCCTAACACTAGTCTGAGAAGCAGTAGGCATCTATAACTAATTATAGCACAATTCAATGCTTTATTCCTAATCCCAACCTTACCCCTAACCCTAGACATAGCTCTAAGTATTTCCTGAATCCAAGAACCTTAACCTAACCATATCCGTATCCCTTGTTCTAACATTAACATAGAACTTAGTGTCTATAAACTAACTGTAGCCCTATTCATACCCCAAATCCCAACACTAATTCCAGCACATGTCCTAATTACAGACATTGTTCCTCACTTAAACCAAGATCTACACCTAGCTCTAGTACTAAACTATAATATTAGCTCTAACACAATCCTCAGACCTACATCAATTATTTGTCCTGACCGTAGTGCTAGCCATTGCTGTAACCCTAATTACATAAAAGACTCTTGTATTAGTTAGGTTCTTTAAAGATGCAGAATTGGGGCTGGAGAGGTGGCTCAGGGGTTAAGCCTCTGCCTTGCAGGCAGAGAGTCCTGAGTTCGGATCCCAGATCCCACATATAGACGCCGGGTGGAAGCAGGGGTAGCCTGCGTTTCTGGTCCTGGTAGGGCAGAGCCTGTGAATCCCGGGGCAGAGTAAACAAGGAAGTGGAGGCGGTCCATGGTGGTTCCCGAATTCGTCCGTGATTCTACACACACACACAAACATGCACGCGCGCACACATACATACGCACATATGCACAATTTAATAAATAATAATAATAATAAAAAGATGCAGAATCGACACAATGAACACACACACACACACACACACACACACATATATATATATGGAATGTATTGAGTTGGCTTACAGATATGGCCACGGTAGTCCAACAATGGCTGCCAGTAGCTGCTCAGTTCAGTACTCAAGTAAGGATGGCTGAAGACTGGAGAATTCCTAGAGTTTTTAGAGAGTTGGAAGGCTAGAGGGTTGAAGAAACTGGGAGGCCAAAAGGAAAAGCAGTTCCTAGCATAGCTGCAAGAAGCATCTTGTCTGTTTGTTGGCTCTTTTTTATATGGTCCAGTACTGGGAGGATCCTATGAGATCTTTGGAGGTTCTAATAGGATCTAGGGCAGGTATAATCCTTTCAGGTGTTCTCAGTTGATCCTTCCAGGTGTGGTCTCAGCCCATCTTAGTTAATACCAGTTAATACTGGTGTCAAGTTGACACCCAGGCTTGATTATCACAACTTGTTACAAAGATCCTTACTCTATCAACAAAGTAAAGTGAAAATAATAAAAGTAATTATTGTGAATGGCATAGTTTTCCTTTTCAGCAAGTTCATATATACAAACTTTCATATATATATACATATATATATATGAAAGCTACTGATGTTTAAATGATTTTTTGAAATTTGCAACTAGTTGGATGTATTTACTATTTCGTGGATTATGTATAATAATTTAAGTATAAAATATAAAATAATTTCATCTCTGGAGAGAGATTTTTCACTTTATATTTTTATTCCATTTATATTTTTTCTTGTCTTATTACTCTAGTTAAGACTTCAATCACTACACTGAAAAGAGTGGAGAGAGTGAGTCCCTTGTCTCATTCAAGATTACTGAATAAACATTCTCAATTTTTCCATATTTGGTATAATGTTTGTTGTAGGCTTTATTATTTTGAGTTATATTGCATTTATTTGTAAGTTCTTTAGGGCATTTATCACAAAGGCTTGTTGAACTTTGTCAAATGCCTTTTCTGTATCTATTGAGATGATTATGTGATTTCTGTGTGCTATTACAGGTAATGAAACCAGAAAGGCGATCATGAGAGGGAAAAAGTGCTACCGAAGGAAGGGAGACAATAGAATGTACATGACATAAAAGCAGTAGGGAAATAATGGTGGCAAAGTTTACAATGTGGTCAGTATGATGGAGGGTAAGAAGGAGATAGAATGAAGTTGAGAATGGCATAACTAAGCCTAATATTTGATGTACTAATTTAAAAGTAGGACTGATAGATAGAGAGATTATTGAGTGGTTAAATCTTGCCTTTAAAGTAAAAGGACCCAAGTTCAGATTCCTAGATCCCATTGAAAATGCCAGGGAGATTTTCTTTTTCTTAACTTTTCTTTTACTGTTTCATGCATGATTATAATGAATTCATGATAGCTTCATGTCTTAACCCCCAGTTCCATTTTCCCTCCCCTTCACATTACAACCATTCTTCTTCCCTGCCGGTCTCCCGCCTATTACTTTTTTTTTTTTTTTCTCTTCATGACTGACCTACTGGGTTTCATTTGGATTGTCAGGAGTTTTTTTGAAATGATTATTTGAATCGAGAGCTAAAATCATGCATAAATCAACATGCAATTAAATTCTGAAAGAATATTAGGATAAAATTGGAGATGCCGATAAGTCATCAATATTCTTGTCAAAGTTACAACCTGACAGCATCAAAACAAAAAAACTCACATCAGTGTTGGAGCATCAAAGAGGAGAAGTCATGAAAATTCAGAGGTAGAAGTGGTATGCATGAATACCTGGCACAACTGAAAACTTAGGAATGCAGAAGCATGCCATTGCAAAGGCTTAGCCTCTATTCGTTCAAATTTCATATAATGTTCAATATGCATGGTCTTCAAATTAAAAATAATCTCTTGAATTTCTATCACCTGTTACCTGAAATTCAGCAAGAACAAAACAGATACATTACTTTTAATTGTCATTTTATGTTGGTTGATTGATTGATTGATATACGTGTGTGTGTGTGTGTACTGGAGGGCAATCGAGCATGTGTTCGATTGGAGGCACAATGGTGACATTAGAAATCAGCCTGAATCGTTCTACCTCCTTTTGCTTTGCTCTGGGGTTTCCCAGACTCCACCTTTCAGGGCCCTGAATTCCAGGCCACCACCATTTCCACCCAGCATTTTTTATGTAGGATCGGGAATCCAAGGACAGGTCATTTTTCTTGCAAGGGAAGGCTTCAACCGGTGTCATCTCTCCAGTTTCGAGAATCTATTACCTGAATAGTGATGTTTTCGTCATTTCATTGTCTGACCTCTTTCATTTTTCCTATCTAGACTTAAAAATTGCTTTTCCGGAGCCACAGAGATGAGTCTGGGGTTAAACTTCTGCCTTGAAAGCAGAAGGTCCTAAGTTCAAATACCGATCCCATGTAAAAATGACAGGCAGAAATGGAAACCTGTCAGAAGTACAGACTTCTGATCCTGGAAGATGGAAGCAGGAAATTCAAGAGCAAAACAAATAGGAAGTAGAAGCAATCAGGATGATTCCCAAAGATAACACGCTCAGATCTAAAATAAGGAGTTGGGGGCCACTCAAATTACCAAGACTGATTCTCCGAAAGTTTAAGTAGCATATAACAATTTACTGACGTCATGTACGCCACAGGGGCATAGTACCAACTTATTTGATGGGATGTTTCTGAATATCCCATCTGTATTTTTGAAGCAGAAATCATAGAAAATTTAATTAAACCTTTTCAATATGAAAATCTTTTTACAATAAAATTTCACACCTTAATCCCCAATCCTATGCCCCTCTTATTCCTGTTACAATCCATGTTCTTCACTATTAATCTTCTTCCTATTTTCATGTCTTTTTGTATATGTGGTCCACTGTGTTTTATGAGGGCTGCCTTTGATATAATGTGTCTAAACACTAACTGGAGCATTAATCATATATCAGCGTGTATATCATTGAGGAATGCACCTTCCTATCCAGCATTAACCCTGAACAGCCTCTCAGAGAGGCATAGAACATTACACAGCATCTGCCTTTAAGATCAATTGTGAAAGTATGAAAAACAGCAAAATACCAGATTCACCCATTATTTGTAGGAATAAAAATGCTAACAAAAAGTATTGATAGTTGTCTGAATCCAGACTGTTTGAAAATAATAGTTATCTCATCCCATGTCTACCTGTTCTACAGTCATCCCATAGATATATCAGTGCGACTTGTTCAGTAGTATACTTACGAGTAAAACAGACGGACAATGCCAGGATATGCATCTCTAAAAGACGAAGACATGCTTTTCAATCTCGTCAGCCATTCGTTATCAAGTAGAGATTTACTAAATCTATTTCTCTAAAACTAGAAGATCATTTCGATCAGAAGTCCATGCAAAAACACCATTACACAGGTCGTTTGTAAGCAAGAAACGTACAAGGAATGCTTTACCCTCTGTCTATATAGATAGCAGATGATAGGACTGAAAGATAGAGTATTTTCCTTTTAGCTCCTCTGAGATTAATGAAGAAAATTCAAACTAACTAAAATAACAGCAAACATTCTCCTCACTCTATCTGTATCAGATAAAATGACATGGTGCAGAAGTTATGAGAATACCCACAACTGATGATTTCACAGTAGATACCCATTTGTTTCTTAATTTGTAGTTTCATGAATTATAAAAGTATAAAACCTATGATCTGTGTCTGAACAAGAATAAGTTTCATAAGAAGTTCTGACAGGGTAGTAATTTTCAGAGCAGTATGGTGAATATGAAAACATGTGTCTATCTGGATGGAGCAAACAGCTTTTTTAGGGCCACCTGCATATCTATGTTTCTCAGACAATAGATGATAGGGTTCAGGCTGGGAGTGAGAATGGAGTAAAATACAGACACGAGTCGACCCTGAGTAGGGGAGTAATTGGAACTGGGTGTCAGATAAGCAAAGCTCCCAGTGACATAAAACAAAATGACAGTGGCAAGATGAGAGGAGCAGGTGGAGCAGGCCTTGCGACGGCCCCCAGCTGAATGGATCTGGGCGACAGCAGAGATAATGAAGATGTAGGAGAGTATGGTGAGGGCAAAAGCACCGAGAATGATACATCCACCCACAGCAAATCCAACCTCCTCATTGGTGTGGGAGTCACTGCAGGAGAGTCTCATAATAGGGGAACTGTCACAGAAGAAGTGATCAATGACGTTCGGCCCACAGAACAAGAGGGAGAAGGTATTGACTGTGTGGAAGATGGCGTAGAGAGTTCCACTCAACCAGGCCACAATGACTAGCTGTACACACAGCTTTTTGCTCATAATGACTCCATAGAGGAGAGGCCTGTAGATGGCTAAGCATCGGTCATATGCCATGGATGTGAGCAAGAAGCACTCAGAGGCACATAGCATCACAAATGAGAAGAGCTGAGCCACACACTCCCCAAAGGAAATGACTGCGGAGCCTGTGAGTGAATTGAGCACTGTCTTGGGGACAGTGACTGAGGTGTAGCATATGTCCAAGAAGGACAGATTTTTCAGGAAGAAGTACATGGGTGTGTGGAGGCGACTATCCAAGGTCACAGCCATGATGATAGAGCTGTTACCCAGAAGGGAAAAGAGGTAGATGAGAAGGAAAGATGTGGTACTAATATGTCTCATTTTGGGCATGTCTGAGAAGCCCTTAAGTATAAATTCAGTCACAGTGGACTCATTTGTCATTTCCTTTCCAAGTTATAGAAGTAAAGAGTCAAATAATGTTTAAAATGATCAAGATGTTAACTGTGAAGACAATCGCAATGTGTTCCAGAGAAAACAAATTTGTTCCCACGTGGCTCTTGATTCCCACACGCTTTAGTACTTGCTTCGAATCGTCTCAAATACAAAAGGTTCTAGATAAATGTAAAAGAATAAGCATATTTACATTAAGAAACTGGTTAAGGACTCAAAAACTGAACATATTCTCATATGCTAATTTAAACTTCTAATTTGTTATGCATGTGCATCTATATGGGAGTGAGGGGACATAGACGTTAAGAAAATAAAAAGTAGCTCATGAAGATGGAAAAGTATTTTCAGTGAAAATTTTCCTGTAATTAAATCATATAACATTTATCTATATTTAATTAAAAACCTCAAAACTCATGATTGATTAGATTACCATTTGTCCCTTTATAAGAAATCTTAAGTGCCTGATTATGTTCTGTTAGAATTCCTGTTCAAATTTACTTCCAGATATGTTTACTCTCCTGATTACTAGATGTTTCTGAATTTTCTGTGGAATTCTGATTCTGAAATTGCATACAATTAATTAATTTCATTGAGCTTCAGTTTTATTTCAGCCTTGAGGACTTTCACTTTTCACTAGCTGTCATTACTTAAGTTTAAAATGTCTGAAAATTTGGAAAAACGTATCTATTTTAGACAAAGTTCCAGTGGCTCTTCATAAGAATGTGTATTCTACAACTGTTGGGTGGAATATTTGATAAATATCTGTTAGGGCCACTTGATCTGTAATACAATGTGCGTCTGAAGTTTCTTCATTGATGTTCAGCCTGGAGGCCCAGCACCTCAGTGCAGTGTAATGAGGGTCTTTTTGCTCATCTATGTATGTTACTGCTTGCTCGCACCACATAAATGCTAACTTGTATGTTTGCATATTTCTCTGCCACTACACAGAACTACTGTGAACTGGATCTGTCACAGGGGCCTCTGCTACATGCCTGACCATGTCCAGCTTTTGATTCTTCTGTGTACAATCCCTGCAGGAAGGAGCCTTGCAACTGATGGACACAGTTAACTTGTTTGAGGACCTGACAGTACTGAAGATGGTATTAGTCTGAGGCACTGAACCGGTGAGTGGCCCATCTCTTCTGCACTGGACAGAGTCATCAGTGCTTTCAAAGGGATGCCATTTTAAAGAAAGAATGAAAAATAGCAGTGGCAACAAAGGAAAGTTCTTTGAAGAAGAGTCAGCTAACCTACATTATTTGAATAAAACATTACTTAAAAGTCACAAGTCTTGCAGAAGCATTTTAAATTTGTATTTATATCATATATTATATGCCATTATAAAATTGCTTCTCTTAAAAGTTTGGACTATGGTATAGCAGTTTATTGATCTTTATGCATAAAAATAATGGACATCTTTGGGAATGGAGTAACAATTTTTTAAAAAATAAACCTATGCATTTTCTTTGTAATCACATTTTAAAATACATTAAGTCCCCAAAAGTGCTTCAAAAGCTAATTGAAAGAATATACTGCCATAACATTTCTAAGAATATATAAAACAAAACATTATAAATTTAGGAACATGTTGAAGACATTGGTCTGGTGGGTTTTCTATGGAGAGGAAACTACAGAGAGGTTTGTTTCCTTACAGTCTTGGAAGACAGAGGACCAGCCCATGATTCCCTCCCCGCTCCGCTTTCTCTTCTCATGAGTTATTTTTATGCCTTGGGCAAAATTTCATCATGTTATTATAAGAACATGAGTCATATGAGATTAGCACTGATAATAACCTGAATTTAACTTCATAATTTATGTGAAGAACATATCATGAATAGAGACACATTCTCAGCCACCAGGATTAAAATGTTAACCTGTGGGTTTTAGAGGGGAAAAAATTATATGAGCAAAGTTTAAGAAGAAACAAGGCAGATTACAATTGATGTTTTGGGAAAGAAAGAATAAGGGTAAATAAGAACAAGATAAAAAAAGGTCTTAATTTAAGAGATAGGTGCATAGATATTAAACAATCTCGAAATTTCTAACTTAATGTCATTTTGATATCACAGTCCTATGACAGTGTTTCAGTCATTTAAGTGATCATGAGATAAAACAGGGAAAGTGGCTATTGAGTTATTGCTGAAACACTGCTTGGTGCTCAAAGACAGGAAGAAAAAAGCCAGTCTTCAACATACAACACTGAAGAGCAGTTCAAGAACCCTCTGCATTGCAAGTCTTGCCTTTGGTTTATTTGTCACCCTTATTCTTTCTTTTTCAAAACAACACATTAAGCTGTGCACAAGTTTTTAGAATAGGAAAAATGTATAGTTGGCTCAAAGTCTTCTCATCTTTTTAATCTAAGGAATTCAGATCCAGTGATATTGGAGTCCCTTTCTAACACTATCACTTAGACTTTAAATGGAAAAAAACCCAGGAGGTTCAAGAACAGCTACAAGAATACAAGAAGTTTGAGTTTGTTACCTCAGATTAACCATTGGGTGCTCCCTCTGGATCCCAGCATTGCTTTGCAGTAGCCGAGGACAAGCAGAGTCTCCACTGGAACTTTATTCCTTCCTGCCACTGTTTCTTCTAAAGAGAGAACCACATCTTATGATAGTGGAGAAGTTACCTTTGCCAGTCGCAGGTGTATTTCCCTACCAGGGAAACATGCTCACATATCACTACTCTAACAAATATTCCTGATTATTCTAACAAACTAATGTGTATGTTTTTTATTCACTTTAGCACATCTGTTCGCCATGCAAATGGTTTTCCTGAGGAATATGCTTAGGTAGTTTCCACACTCACTCTCTGCCTTCATATTTATTTTTTGCATCACATCTTATTGTTCACTAAACAAATTATTATCCCTAAAAGAGTGTCATTTCTATTTTAATTTTATTTAATAAATTAATAATACAGCCTGGTTAATGCAACAAGGGTCATTTTTGGTGGATCAAAAGTTAATGTGTTCTGAATTTTCAAGGTCCATTATGAATTTCAAGCTATATCCAATTATTATATATAAATATATATTTATTGAATTTAATTTAAACATATTGTAAGTAATATATGCACATATATAACACATTTCTATATAATCATTTGTCAAAAATGTTTTAAAAATTACATCTGTACTGAGCACATAAAGGCTTTTTTCCTGGTAATTGTCTCCTAGATAATATAGTATATGAAGGCCAGCTTCCAAAACTTGACTCTTTATCAATTAATGACATTATCTGAAATAAACTCAGTGCCCCATTCCTTTATGTGCTCAGCTGGATACTGCAGATCTACCTTAGACTTCATCTTCCATTATCAAACCTTCCAATATTTCTACTATTATTTATTTCTTCTCTACTCCAGTGTTCAGGAAAAAGCTTCAAGCGTCTATTCCCTCCCAACCTGACCATAAGAAACAGTTTTTTGCAGCCTGTTTTCAGTATCTCCATTTCAGTGGATAAAATCTACCCCTGTGATTTCAAAGTTTGAGAATAAATGCTCTGGGATTTATATATAGCAATGCAAAGTAATTAAATAAATAAGCTCTTGTTCCAAAGCACTGATATATTTCATTTCACCAAATAAAGGTCAGGATAGTCAAAAATGAATAAAACACAGAAAATTTTTCAAAATTAAGACTAAATGATGAATATAAGTTGTCCACATGAGCTAGAATAAAAAGCTTATATTTTTATACAGAAGCATGAAAAGAGATCCATTCTGAAATCAGTCACTGACAACACTCGGGCTGGTAGACCATTGCCTGTGACCAACGAGCAATATCCTTCCGATGTAGCTTTGGATGCCTTAGGAAGTATCCTCTTTCCTTCCTGTGAAACTGGTATTTGTTTGACTGCACTATATCACACATCCACATCAGAAGACTTTATAATTTAAGCTCTGCCCTCTGGATAATCTGAGGATGAGAAATGCATGATCCCACAAGGCTGATTGCAGATTATTCCCTAGACCTTAGGCCAGCCAAGGTGACTAAAGTAGCTCTCTATAGAGTTGAATTGCTGGCACAATTCCTAGGACCTTCTCTAATTAGGGTGTTCAGAACATTCAGTTGTTTCTTATTCACTCTTTATGTGCCTGAACATCCACTCTAAAAACCAGTCATACTGTAAACATCAAAGTTAAAATCATGCTGCCCATGATTGGCCAGGCTGGGTACATGATTCAGGAGGGCATGTGTTAAACACTCATGATTTCATTGAGGTACACTTACCTAGAAGAAAAATAGGCATGGCTTATAATTGATTCAAGTTACATAAAATCTTAAATAAATTATGCATAGACTTTATGACAAAAGTTCTATTAATTTCTTTGTTCTGTAATCATCAACCTGTGTGTATCATGAAGTATTTATTATCCAGTGTAACCAAAGCAGTAGCTTCAATTTCATATTTAAAATCTACATAAATAAGAAGACAGTGTTCAATCTTAGGAAAGTTCATTTTAATTTATTTAAAAATGTTTAAAATACATATGTGTCTTGGGCCCACCCAGGAAATACCCCAGGACATAGCCAAGCATATGGGACCAAAGATGGCGCTGAGAGCTAGTGTCCTGGGCGTAACCCTGATTACATTACAGAGAGCCCTAATCGGCTTTTAGGAGTTGACTTGCCTTCCTTACTGAGACAAGTTGAGTTTCACCTGTAAGGCTTGCATGCCGTGTTGACCTTTGACACAATTGGCTGCCCATTTCACACCCTGTGGTCCTTTGTCTATATAAGCTGTTTTGTTACTCCCAATAAATCGAGATTTGCTCTGACAAACTCCCCGCCCGTGTTCCAGTCTCTGGAGTTAAGGTGGAGGAGCAGGCAGCAAACTTGCCTTTCTCCGTCCTAACGGCTTGGAGCTGTGTGTGTGTGGGAGGGGGTGGGGGGTGTGTGTGGGGGAGTGAGGAAAGCCACGTGTGTGTGTGTGTGTGTGTGTGTGTGTGTGTGTGTGTGTGTGTGAAAATTAAAGTTAGATATCTACATGGTTAAATGGTAATAGTGAATACTGCTACAGTGTACATTGGATGGCTGGTATTTTTTCAAATCCTAATCTCAGTTCCTGTATATAACTATCCTGGAATGCAGGGACTTGAAGGAGTTTCATGTTTAGTGTTTTGAAGAAGCGTCTTACTGTTCTTGTCTGAATTTTAGCAGGTATACTTCAGACATGTTACAATCTAGTAGAATATTATTGCCATCTCGTGCAATTATATCTTCTATCCTTGGTCTTGCTTTTCTTATCACTAACTTCAGTCATCAGAATATAATTAAACTAAAGCATACTATATATTCATACTCCGGGATATTTTGTTAAGAAGTACAAAAGTTGGTGCAGGCTGAAGTAAGTTAAGGGGTCTCTTGTTTTTTAATTTGTGGTGCATAAAGTTCCTTCAGTTTTTGTGCCACTGGAGTTTAAGAAAAAATACACACTCCATAATAGTTAATAGCTGCACATCAGGTTTCCCAGGATTTATTAATCTGCTTCAAGAATATGATTATCAGGACAACATGAACCGTGACATTAGCTTCTAACTAAAACAACTAACAACAATTGACAAAGTCCGCTCAATGGAAACCCTGAGGCAGAAAAGGCATGACTGCGGTACCGTCCAGGTTGTGCTGGGTTTGATGCAAGGGTAATGGTGTCATAGAGAAGCCCCGGGAGAGCACTGGAAGTGAGGCGTCAAGCTAGGATGAACCCCAGAGTGTTGGAGACACCAGAACCACAGGATGCGTGTGGATGAGGGTTACATACATGAATTAAGCTCAGCTCAGAGACAAGCCATAGGTGAAACTGAGAGCAGGGTTCGAGTGCTGGAATTCCCTAGCATTGTGGAGTTGTCATGACTACATGACTGACAATATTATGGATATTTACCTAAAGCATATACATTTATTTGTTTTCTTGGGTTTTTATTTTCCATTTGACTTAATTTTAACTTCAATTTTTATGTTTGAAAACGTGTACCATTCTATTAAGGAAAATAAGAATAATTTTTTGGGATTTTTATGCTGCACAGCATCACCAAGTGATGACTACTACATCACAAAGTGGCAGCTCTTTGTCTCTTTCACATCACACAAAGCATTTCTCTCTCTAGTGATGCAAGCCTACATACTATATATATAATGCGATGAATATTATCTTTGTGGAAAGTAATCTTATGACAATGCTGTTCAATTATTTTGTAATGTGAAATCATTTGAAAATATCCACTTGTTATTACATTCTTCTGTCAACTCATCTTTTCTATTCACAAATAATCACCATTATACCTTTTCCATTCATAAATAATCTCCATCATACATTTTATGCCATATAAACAATCACAAATATATTAAAGTGAACAATATTAAAAATAGCTCCTGTAAAATACAGCTAGACAGAAAGCTTCTACTTTACAAGTATATTACAAATATATAAATATATATACTTATAAATATCAAAAACATATGTTAAAAAAGTATTAACCACCCTATCCAGGATAATACATGAAAACACAAAAATATCAAATAATATTTTACAGTTCCAACAGATTTTATACAATTATGACTCTTACAAATCCAGTCTCATTTTATATCCATTTGTGAATAATTTTTGGTAAAAAGAGAAAACAATTTTTAGAAATTAATTTAAAATGCTATTTTATCATTATTATCTGATTTCTTCTCTAATTTGACTTTCCATTTACTTCCCTAATTACTTAAATCTAATCTAACACCAAGACAATAGCACAAGCCAAATTATTGTTTACACAGGAATTACAATGATTTTAGTTATTAGAGACCATTTTCTTTAAAATAAAAATTAGCCACTCCATGCAAGGTTATAGTTATAAAGTCTACCTGTTCTGGAGAAAAATGTAAATAAATAAATAAAAACAAATTATTTCAGATAGTCTAGACATCAAATAAAATATCTCATAAAATATACATTTCAGTAGGCATGGGAGAAAAATACATAGTTCATCTTGTTAAAGAGTACAAATTTTTTGGTTGATTAAGATGTTTGCTCTTTATAATCTATTAAATTTCTTTAGATCATCTGTGTCTTTGGCTATATTAACTTCAAGTAATTAATCCCATTATACATATAAATTTACTTATCTCAAGTAAATTTATTATATCAAGTGCAGACAGCAAAGTATAAGTCAGACTCAGATAATGATAAATCATTTTAATGTGATCCAGAGCTTTCTGCCTTAACAGCTTTAACAACATTTCTGTCTCTTAAACACTGCATTCCTGACTTTCCTTACGCATCAGGGTCACCTCTTAGGAGTGCACCTTCCTATAAAAGTAGGACACAGAACAGGCCTCTCCATGACCCAGATGTGATGCTGGGCCAACAGAGGCGACTCTAAGTTGAATCCCTATCTTCCAAAAACTTCCGCCTTTGTTGAAGACTCTGAAAATCAATTAGCTACAGTCTTATCTGTCTGCTAACCAATCAGTTGACATTTACTAGCTATGAAGAACTGGAATATTATTAATGCAAGTCAGGTTATCTTAGGCTCTCCTTTATTGTTCTAATATCCACATCTGTGTTTGCTATGATAGCTTTTTTTGCTATTAGATATAACTTCTGGAATATGCATCTGAATAGCCATCTAACTTCATCAGTCCGGAAATGATGACTGTCACCAGATAGTCTCTGGGACCTAAAATAAAGATTTTCTTATCTTCATTGGAATGCCTACATGCATTCTGCACCAATATTTAGCAAATTTCTCCTTTTCTTCTGTGACAATAAAAGATTATGAAGCCATGTTGAGTTCTAAGCATTGTTTGTGTTTCTGGTTTGAGGGATGCAGTCATTGTGTAGACGCCATAGCACCAGGAATCTGAGGTGGGCGTAACCTGGCTACTGTGGTCAAAGGCAAAGAGAGAAGGAGGGTGGACATCTGCCTCCTATTTACTCTTTTCCTCTTCGGTCTGGGACACAGGCTTATGGGATGATTCACACATTAGCGTTCGGATGAGTTTACCCTCCTCAGTTAAATTTCTGTGGAAATTCTCTAGCAGACAAATGCAAAAGTGGTGATTTTAAATCTAGTGAATTAACAAGGAAGATCCACATCCGATTAAATAAAAGTAACGAGAAGATGCCCCTCATCAGCTACATAAGCAGGCACCCAAGGCATTACAGAAACACACCGGGGAACAAATGAAAAAAATCATCAAAAAGATATTATACTATTATTGTTTCCTAATTAAACAACAACCATTGCATAATGTTTTTATATAACAAAATATCAGAAGTCTGTGATTCAAGAAAGGAATTAGTGGTAGGGTAGGACTTAGGGATTCAAAAAATTAGAATAAGGAAAAATATAATTAAATGGAAAAATAGTTTGTATTGCTTACATTACCTTCCTCTAACACTTCTATACTTCTCCAGTCTCATTGATAATGTCTTTTAACTACAATAGTGTTTTAATATAAGCACATGAATAATTTGAGGTTACTTACTGTATTTTTGAAATTTATATTTATTTATTTTCCCCTAGTCACACAAGCTCAATAGGTACCATGGTCCCCTCCCTCCCTGCACCTTTCCCCAGTCCCCTTGCACCCTCCCCCCTTTTCCCCTTCCTTTCACTGCCTTCCCTCCCTTTCTCCCAGTGTCTCCCCCTTCCCCCCTCCCATTCCCTGGAGCATTCTTTTGCTGGTATGCCAAACGTCCCTCTGAGTCCTCCATTCTAGTACAGTGTAAGGACTCAATGACCTTGCCCAGAGTCCTTACTTGGGCTCCTCTTTAACATGGGAACCCTACATGACTGCTAATCCCTTGAATCTAAGGGTCCTAGTGACTGAGATCCATGCTAGACTTTGGGGGGGTCGTTGACATGTCAGTCATTGCGCAGGTCATGTGAAGTCCAATTATGGCTACTGTAGCCCTAACTTGCGTGGAGCATCTTGCATATCACTGGTCCTCCCCATCTTTAGGCTCTTACAATCTTGCCACCCAGTCTTCTGCAAGATTCCCTGAGCTTTAGGATGGGGACAGAGTTAGCTGGTCTGGTTCCAGGTGATTAATGTAGGGTCTCTGGTATTCTGAATAATGGTTTGTTGTTGTGTTCAGTTTTGCTGTTCCTGCACCACTCTTGCATCCATCCTGATTGGTATTGCAGGTTGCATCCTAACCAAAGATAAAAGGCTGTTTAAAGGAAATCTTACTATAAGAGGAGATTCAAAGGTAGATGGAATAAGAGTAGGAGGCCACAGGGAGGGGGGTCAGTCTCCCATTGCAGGATGGTTACCATCTATCTGCCAGACTCTATGCCCTCCCTGATTGGTGAGATCAAGCCCCCTCCGTCACAAGTGACCAGGAAGGAAAGTGAGAGTGAGCTTGACCAGTTGTCCTCACTACTTACTTACAATACATGATGGTGACCTATTTTCTCTACTGAAGCATGATCCCCTCTCTCCTTATTTCTGGCAGGGCCCTACTTCCCCTTCCCTCCTGTTTATAATCTTTGCAATTACTGTAGGTATTACAGAGATTTATCTTTGAATATGTCACTAAGTGGGTCTGGTATTAGGATCCACCTATTAGAGAGTACATATGGAGCTTAATTTTCTATGTCTGGGATACTTCACTCAATATAATTTTTTTCTAATTCCATCCATTTCCTGGCAAATTTCGTTAATTCATCTTTTTTGATGCCTAAGTAGTATTCCATTGTATAGATGTACCACATTTCCTTATCCACTCGTCAACAGTTGGGCATTTGGGTTGATTCCATGACTTTACAATTACAAACAGTGCTGCTATGAATATGGTTGTGCTTGTGTCATTGAGGTGAATTTTTGCTTTATGGGCGATTATTCCCAGAAGTGGAATAGCAGGGTCATATGGTATTTCAATCTTTAACTTTTTAAAAAATCACCAGACTGCTCACCAGAGTGGCTGTATAAGCCTGCATTCCCACCAGCAATGTAGGAGAGTTCCCTTCTCGCCACATCCTCTCCAGCATTTGGTGTTGTTTGTATTGTGGATTTTTGCCATTATGACTGGGGTGAGATGATATCTCAGGGAAGTTTTGATTTGCATTTCCCTGATGGCTAAGGAAGTGGAGCATTTTTTAAGATATTTGTTAGACATTTCAATTTCATCGCTGATAAAGTTTCTTTTAAGTTCCAAAGCCCATTTTTTTAATTGGGTCATTTGCTTCCTTGGAGTTTAGTTTTCTAAGTTCTTTGTGCACTCTGGATAGTAGAGCTCTATCAGATATGTGGTTAGTGAAGATTTTCTCCCATTCTGTGGGTTGCCTTTTGCTCGGTTTACAATCTCTTTATCTGAACAGAAGCTCTTAAATTTCATAAGATTCCATCTGTTGAGTGTTGGTAGCAGTGACTGTGCTATTGGATGTCCATTTAGGAACTGTTGGCCTAGTCCATCAGCTCGAAAGAGTTCCCTACCCTTTCAACTAAGGTTTTTATAGTCTCTGGCCTTATATTGAGGTCCTTGATCCATTTAGGATTAATTTTTGTGCATGGTGACAAGTACGGGTCCAGTTTTAAACTTCTGCATTTGGACATTCAGTTTTGCCAGCACCATTTGTTGAAGATACTGTTCTTTTTCCATTGAATTTTTTGGGCCCCTTTGTCAAAGATCAAATGGCTGTAATTGTGTGGGCTTATATCTGGGTCTTCAACCCTTATCCATTGATCTGTGTGTCTATTTTGGAGCCAGTACCGGGCTGTTTCTATTACTATGGATTTGTAGTATAGATTAAGTATGGTGATACCTCCAGCCGTGTTTTTGTCACTCAGGATTGTCTTTGCTATCCTGGGTCTTTTGTGCCTCCATATGAATTTTGAAATTGTTTGTTCAACTTCCTTAAAAAATTGTTTTGGGATTTTGATTGGTATAGCATTGAATCTGTATATTGCCTTTGGTAGGGTGGTCATTTTTATAATATTGAATCTGCCAATCCAGGAACATGGGAGGTCTTTACACCTTCTGGTGTCTTTTGTAATTTCTTTCTTTAGGATTTTAAAGATTTCATTGTAAAGGTCGCTTATTTCCTTGGTTAAGTTTATACCAAAGTATTTCATTTTTTTAGGGGCTATAGTAAATGGGATTGTTTCTCTCAGGGCTTTTTCACTTTTTTCTTTTTTTTTTTTTTCAAGAGGTGAATCTTTCTCCTTTATTTATAATCTCTCTCCTTTAGTACGAGTAGAACTTTGTGATTCACTTTTTTTTTATTTCAGCTCATACAAATTTATTAGGTACACCAGTTCCCTCCCTTCCTCCTCCTCCCCCCGTACCCCCTGCTCCCCCTCCCCACCCCTCTCCCTCCCCATCCCCCAGTGCCTCCCACCCCAATTCCCAGAGAGTCCTTTCTTGTGCATGTCTGATTTTCCTTGGGCCCTCCTCTCCGATGGCGTACAAGGACCCAGTGGCCTTTCCCTGAACCCTTTCCCGTGTTCCCCTTAGGTATAGGAACACTGCTGTGGCTGCCAATCCTTTACCTCCAAGGCTCTTGGTGCCTTTAGCAGATGCTAGACTTTGTGAGGTCAACAGTGTGTTGGACAATGCGCAGGGCATGCAAAGTCCAATTATGATTGCTTCAGCCCTCACTAGTATAGAGTATCTTACATATCATTGCTGCTCCCATCCTTTTGCTCTTACACTCTTACAGCCCCCTCTTAAGCAAATTTCCCTGAGCATTAAGATGGGGAGAGACTAAGCTGGCCTAGTTCTAGGTGGATGATATAGAGTCTCTGAAGTTCTGGATTGTGGTTTGTTGATTTTCTTTTGCAGTTTTGTTGCTCCTGCAATGCCTTTCACTCCATCCTGGTGGGCATTGTATGTTACCCCCTGGCCAGAGACAAAAAGCTGTTAGAGTCTTGTGATAAAAGCACATTCAAAGGTAGATGTAATAAAAGTGGGAAACCATAGTAAGGGAGGGGTCTATCACCCATTTGCAAAATGGTTACTTTTTATCTGCCAGACTATATGCCCTCCTCTTCTGGTGAGATCACACCCCCTCAGTAGTAAATGATCAGGAACAAAAGTCTGTGAACTTAATCAGATGTCTCATTACTTATTTGGGTCCTTGATGGAGGCCTATTTTCCCTGCTGCAACATGGTCCCTTCTCTCCTTGTTTCTGGTGTGGCCCTCCTACCCCATCCCTCCTGTTCATAATCCTTGGAATTACTGTCTCTAGGTGGGCTGGGTGGGTTTGGTACTAGGAGCCACCTATTAGGGAGTACATATGGCGCTTAATTTTCTGGGTCTGGGATACTTCACTTAATACAATCGTTTCTAATGACATCCATTTCCCGGCAAATTCCAGTAATTCATCATTTTTGATGGCTGAGTAGTACTCCATTGTATAGATGTACCACAGTTTCCTTATCCACTCGTCAACTGTTGGACATTTGGGCTGATTCCATGACTTTGCTATTGTAAACAGTGCTGCTATGAACATGGTCGTGCTTGTGCTATCGAGGTGAACCTCTGCTGTATGGGGGGTTATTCCCAAAAGTGGAATAGCAGGGTCATATGGCATTTCAATCTTTAATTTCTTTAAGAATCTCCAGACGGCTCGCCAGAGTGGCTGTATGAGCCTGCATTCCCACCAGCAATGTAGGAGAGTTCCCCTCTCTCCACATCCTCTCCAACATTTGTTGTTGTTTGTATTGTGGATTTTTGCCATCCTGACCGGGGTGAGATGATATCTCAGGGAAGTTTTGATTTGCATTTCCCTGATGGCTAAGTAAGTGGAGCATTTTTTAAGATATTTGTTAGACATTTTAATTTCATCCCTGGTAAAGTTTCTTTGAAGTTCCAGGGCCCATTTTTTAATTGGGCCATTGGTTTCCTTGGAGTTTAGTTTTCTAAGTTCTTTGTGCACTCTGGACAGCAGAGTTCTATCAGATGTGTGGTTAGTGAAGATTTTCTCCCATTCTGTGGGTTGCCTTTGAGCTCGTGTTATAATCTCTTTATCTGAACAGAAGCTCTTTAATTTCACAAGATCCCAACTGTTGAGAGTTGGTAGCAGTGACTGTGCCATTGGATGTCTGTTTAGGAACTGTTGGCCTAGCCCAATCAGCTCGAGGGAGTTCCCTATCCTTTCAACTATGGTTTTTATAGTCTCTGGCCTGATATCAAGGTCCTTGATCCATTTGGAATTAAGTCTTGTACATGGTGACAAGTACAGGTCCAGCTTTAATCTTCTGCATGTGGAGATCCAGTTTTGCCAGCACCATTTGTTGAAGATGCTGTTCTTTTTCCATTGGATTTTTTGGGCTCCTTTGTCAAAGACCAAATGGCTGTAACGTTGTGGGCTTATTATATCTGGGTCGTCAATCCTTATCCATTGATCTGTGTGTCTATTTTGGAGCCAGTACCAGGATGTTTTTATAACTATGGTTTTGTAGTATAGACTAAGGTTTGGTATGGCAATACCTCCAGCTGTGTTTTTGTTACTCAGGATTGTTTTTGCTATCCTGGGTCTTTTGTGCCTCCATATGAACTTTGAGATTGTTTGGTCAACTTCTTTGAAGAATTGCTTTGGGATTTTGATTGGTATAGCATTGAATCTGTATATTGCCTTTGGTAGGATAGTCATTTTTACGATGTTGATTCTGCCAATCCAGGAATAAGGGAGGTCTTTCCACCTTCTGGTGTCTTCTGCTATTTCTTTCTTTAGGGTTTTAAAGTTTTCATTGTAAAGGTCTTTTACCTCCTTAGTTAGGTTTATACCAAAGTATTTCATTTTTTTAGGGGCTATAGTAAATGGGATTGTTTCTCTCAAGGCTTTTTCACTTCTTTCATTCTGGGCATATAGGAAGGCCTCTGATTTTTGCACATTTATTTTGTATCCTGCCACCCTGCTGAACTTCTCAATTAGTTCCAGGAGCTTCCTGGTGGAGTTTTTGGGATCCCTCAGGTATAAGATCATGTCATCTGCAAATAAGGATAGCTTGACTTCTTCCTTGCCGATTTGAATCCCTCTTATATCCCTTTCTTGTCTTATGGCTTCAGCTAAGACTTCAAGTACAATATTGAATAGAAGTGGTGAGAATGGACAGCCTTGTCTAGTTCCTGATCGAAGTGGGAATGCTTCCAATTGTTCCCCATTGAGCATAATCCTTGCGGTGGGCTTGTTGTATATAGCTTTTATTATATTGATAAAGGTTCCTTCCATTCCCACTGTCTCTAGCGTTTTGATCATAAAAGGCTGTTGGATCTTGTCAAAAGCTTTTTCTGCATCTATCGAGAGTATCATGTGGTCTTGGACTTTGGACTGGTTTACATGATGAATTACATTTATTGATTTGCGTATGCTGAACCAACCTTGTGTGCCGGGGATGAAGCCTACTTGATCCCCATGAATGATCTTTTTAATATGTTTTTGAATCCGATTTGCTAAGACTTTGTTGAGAATCTTTGCGTCTGTGTTCATCAGGGAGATCGGCCTATAGTTTTCTTTTTTAAGCGAATCTTTATTAGGTTTTGGGATTAAAACGATATTAGCTTCATAGAAGGAATTTGGTAGTGTTCCTTCCTTTGCTATTTGATGGAACAGTTTAAGGAGTATTGGTGTTATTAACTCCTTAAATGTCTGGTAGAACTCTGTGCTGAATCCATCTGGTCCAGGACATTTTTTGGTGGGAAGATTCGAGATTACTTCCTCAATTTCCTTATATGTTATAGGACTATTTAAATAATTCACAACTTCCTGATTCAATTTAGGTAAGTTGTGTTTACTTAGGAATTCATCCATCTCTTTTGTGTTGTCAAACTTCACAGAGTATAAGTTTTTGAAATATGATGTTATAATTCTCTGGATTCTTGGGTATCAGTAGTGATAACTCCATGTTCATTTCTAATTTTGTTAATTTGGGTTTTCTCTCTCTTGCTTTTGGTTAGTTTAGCTAGGGGTGTATCAATCTTATTGATTTTTTCAAAGAACCAGCTTTTTGACTGGTTGATTTTTTCTATCGTTTTTTTAATCTCGATTTCAGATATTTCTCCCCTTATTTTACTAATCTCCTCTCTTCTACTACTTTTGGGATCAGATTGATCTAGTTTCTCTAAAGCTTTAAGCTGCATTGTCAAGTTGTTTATTTCTGATGTTTCCATTTTTTTGACGTAGGCATTAAGAGCTATGAACTTACCTCTTAGAACAGCTTTCATTGAGTCCCAGAGATTTTGGTAAGTTGTATTTTCGTTATCATTCACTTTCAGGAAATCTTGAATTTCCTTTTTAATTTCTTCCTGAATCCAGTTCTCATTCAGCATCATAGTGTTAAGTTTCCAGGAGTTAGTGTATTTTCTCTTGTTTGATGTGTTGTGGATGTCCAGCTTTAGGCCGTGGTGGTCTGATAGGGCACAGGTTAGAATTTCAACTTTCTTGTATATGTGTAAATTTATTCTGTGGCCCAATATGTGATCTATTTTGGAGAAAGTTCCATGTGCTGCTGAAAAAAATGTGTATTCTTTGGTGCGTGGGTGAAAAGTTCGATAGAGATCTGTAAGGTCCATTTCTTTCAGGGTTTGATTAAGTTCCAAAGTGTCTCTGTTAAGCTTTTGACCTGTTGATCTATCCCATGTTGAGAGGGCGGTGTTGAAGTCCCCAAGAATTATCGTTTGGGGATTGATTTCTTGCTTTAGACGCTGTAGGGTTTTCTTAATGAATGTGGAGGTGCCCGTATTGGGTGCATATAGGTTCAGTATTGTGAAGTCTTCCCGGTGAATTGTACCTGTGACTAAAATGTAGTATCCATCCGTGTCTCTTATGATTATCTTTGGTTTGAAATCCACTTTGTCTGATAGCATAATGGCTACCCCTGCCTGTTTTCTGCTTCCATTTGCTTGTAAAATTGTTGACCAGCCTTTTATTTTTAGAGCGTGCCTATCTTTTGTGGTGAGATGGGTTTCCTGCAGGCAGCAGATTGATGGATTGTGATTTTTAATCCAAATTTGTAATCTGTGTCTCTTGATTGGTGAATTAAGTCCATTAACATTTAGTGTTATAATGGAGAAACTATTAATTCCAGACATTTATTATGTTTAGTAGCTTTTATAAGTATATTGCTTCGCTTTTAACGGTGTTATATTTGCCTTCTGTTCTCCTGGATATGCCTGTTTTTTTCTTCACGCTTGAGTATCATTTCTAGCATTTTTTGAAGGCCTGGTTTGGTGGACATGTATCCCTTCAAGTTGTCTTTGTGCTGGAACATTTTTCTTTCTCCCTCGATCATGACAGATAGTTTTGCAGGGTAAATCAGCCTGGGTTGACATTTTTGCTCATTCAATACTTGAAGTATGTCTCTCCAAGCTCTTCTTGTTTTTACTGTTTCGACTGAGAAGTCATTTGTTATTTTAATAGGTTTACCTTTAAAAGTGACTTGTTTTTTCTCCCTTGAAGCTCTCAGCACCAGTTCTTTATCTTGAATGTGGAGTGTTTTAACTATTATTTGCCACGGCGTGCTTCTATTTTGGTCGTATCTGTTTGGGGTGCGGAATGCCTCTTGTATATGGATAGGGCCTCTCTTTTTTTAGATGAGGAAAGTTTTCCTTGATGATCGTTTGAAAAATTTCCTCAGGGGTGGTATTTTGAGATTCTTGCTCTGGTATTCCATGAATACTCATGTTAGGCTTCTTCAGGGTGTCCCATATCTCTTGGATATTTCTCTCAAGTATCTTTTTGGCTTTAACAACCTCTTCCATTGAGCTGGTTAGTACTCCCACTTTATCTTCAAGGTCTGAAATTCTGTTTTCTGCTTGGTTAGTTCTGTTGATAAGACTCTCTGTGGCATTCTGGGTTGAAGATAACTTGTCTTTTAGCTCAGTTTTAAACTCTGCTTGAGTTTGTTTTAACTGCTCTATGCCACTTTTTGTTTCTTGCACTGTTTTTCTCAACTCGTCCAAGTGTCTGTTGTGTTCCTCTTCAA
Source organism: Typhlomys cinereus (assembly GCA_023101885.1). Lineage (NCBI taxonomy): Eukaryota > Metazoa > Chordata > Mammalia > Rodentia > Platacanthomyidae > Typhlomys > Typhlomys cinereus. The sequence goes on along the minus strand of JALPQD010000926.1, from coordinate 266,827 downwards.
AGCGATTGATTCGATTATGTAATTCCTCCCGGATTTCCTCTTTCATAGTATTGAATATGGTAATGATCATATTTTGAAAGACTTTATCCTGGGTGAGGCTTTCTTGGCCTTTTTCCGCGGGTTTGTTCTGGTTGGAGTCTAACATTATGGGATTAATTTCTTCAGTGGGAAATTTGTTTACTTGAGTGTTGCTTCTCATGGATTTGCTCTTTGACTTTGGCATTGTCATTTTAACTCTTAAGATCTCTCAATTTCACTAAATTGAATTATTTGGCCTGGGGTCCTGGTGGGCCGACGCAGGCGGAGACTTACCTAGGGTGCAGGGTCAGGCCCGGCTGGAACACGCGCGCGCGTCCCGACTGGCGGAGCGGGCTGGGGTGTAAAGGGAGGATGGGGGCGTTGGTGTGGAGCTATTTAACCCGAGGGCAGCTGGGGCGGGCCCGGGCGCAGGGGTAGGTCCTCCTCGTCCCTCGGCCTCCGTGCTCCGGCTGGATGGTGGGAGTCGGAGACCGGTCCCTGTGGGCTGACCTGGGGTCCTGGTGGGCGGGGCCCGAACGGCGACTTACCTAGGGCGCGGGGTGAGGCCCGGCTGGACCGCGTGCGTGTCCCGACCGGCCGAGCGGGGTGGGGTGTAAAGGCCTTTTTCACTTTTTTCATCCTGGGCGTATAGGAAGGTCACTGAGTTTTGTATGTTTATCTTGTATCCTGCCACCCTCTAAACTTCTGTATTAGTTCCAGGAGTTTCCTGGTGAAGTTTTTGGGATCACTCAGGTACACAATCATGTCATCTGCAAATAGAGATAACTTGACTTCTTCCTTGCCGATTTTTTTAAATTTTTTTTATTATTATTATTTATTCAACTGTGTGCATATGCGTGTGTATGTGCGCGCGCGCGCATGTGTGTCTGTGTGTGTCTGTGTATGTGTAGAACCACGGATGAATTCGTGAACCACCATGGACGCCTCCACCTCCTTCTGTTCCGGGATTCACAGGCTCCGCCCTACCAGGGCCAGAAGCGCAGGCCGCCCCCGCTTCCGCCTGGCGTCTATACGTGGGATCTGGGATCCGAACTCAGGACCTTCCGCCTGCAAGGCAGAGGCTTAACCCCTGAGCCACCTCTCCAGCCCCTTCCTTGCCGATTTGAATCCCTTTTATCTCCCTTTCTTGTCTTATGGCTTCAGCTAAGACTGCAAGTACAATACTGAATAGAAGTGGTGTGAGTGGACAGCCTTGTCTAACTCCTGATCGAAGCGGGAATGCTTCAAGTTTTTCCCCATTGATTATAATCCTTGCTCTTGGATTGTCGTATGCAGCTTTTATGATATCGATAAAGGTTCCTTCCATTCCTACTGTCTTTAGGGTTTTGATCATAAAGGGCTGTTGGATCTTGTCAAAAGCTTTTTCTGTATCTATTGAGAGTATCATGTGCTCTTGAATTTTGTACTGGTTTATATGGTGAATTACATTTATTGATTTGCATAAGTTGAACCAACCGCTTACTTGATCACAGTGAATGATTTTTTGATATGTTTTTGAATCCGATTTGCTAAGACTTTATTGAGAATCTTTGCATCTGTGTTCATCAGAGCAATTGTCCTATAGTTTTCTTTTTTAAGTGTATCTTTATTAGGTTTTGGGATTAAGACAATATTAGCTTCATAGAACGAATTCGATAGTGTTCTTTCCTTTGTTATTTGATGGAACATTTGTTCCTTAGATGTCTGGTAGAACTCTGTGCTGAATCCATGTGGTCCAGAACATTTTTTTGGTGGGAAGATTCGAGATTACTTCATTGACTTCCCCATATGTTATAGGACTATTTAAATAATTCACAACTTCCTGATTCAATTTAGGTAACTTGTGTTTACTTAGGAATTCATCCATCTCTTTTGTGTTGTCAAATTTCACAGAGTATAAGTTTTTGAAATATGACGTTATAATTCTCTGGATATCTTGGGTATCAGTGATAACTCCATTTTCATTTCTAATTTTGTTAATTTGGGTTTTCTCTCTCTTGCTTGTGGTTAATTTAGCTAAGGGTGTATCAATCTTATTAATTTTTTCAAAGAAATAGCTTTTCGACTGGTTGATTCTCTGTATTGTTTTCCTTCTCTCAATTTCAGATACTTCTCCCCTGATTTTACTAATCTCTCTTCTACTCCTTTTGGGATTGGATTGCTCTTGTTTCTCTAAAGCTTTTTTTTAATGTTTCTATTTTTAACATTTTATATTATTATTTCCGCCATACAAACTTAGTAGGTACACCGGTTCCCTCCCACCCTCCTCCAACCACCGGCCCCCCTGCTCCCCCTCCCCTTGCCGCTCCCTCCCCATCCCCCAGTGCCTCCCCCCCCAAACCCAGAGAATCCTTTAATGTGCATGACAGACTCTCCTCTGGGCCCTCCTCTCCAATGACGTACAAGGACCCAGTGGCATTTCCGTGAACCCTTTCCTGTGTTCCCCTTAAGCATAGGAACACTACTGTGGCTGTCAATCCCTTGCCTCCCAGGATCCTAGTGCCTTTAGCAAATGCTAGACTTTGTGAGATCAGTAGTGTGTTGGACATTGCGCAGGGCATTGAAAGTCCAATTATGATTGCTTCGGCGCTAACTTGTGTGGAGAATCTTGCAAGTCATTGTTCCTCCCATCCTTGCGCTCTTACAATCTTACTGCCCCCTCTTCCCCAAATTTCCCTGAGCTTCAGAATGAGGAGAGATTAGTCTGGCCTAGTTCTAGGTGGTTGATATAGAGTCTCTGAAGTTCTGGATTATGGTTTGTTGATTTTCTTTTGCAGTTTTGCTGCTCCTACAATGCCCTTCACTCCATCCTGATGGGTATTGTATGTCACCCCCTGGCCAGAGATAAAAAGCTGTTAAACTAGAGTCTTGTTATAAGAGTATATTCAAAGGTAAATGTAATAAAAGTAGGAAACCACAGTGAGGGAGGTGTAACCTATGTCTCTTGATTAAAGAGTTAAGTCCATTGATGTTTAGGGTTATAATTGACACATATTTGTTAATTCCTGTCATTTTCTGAGTTTTGAGATTTTAATATGTGTATTTCTTTGCTTAGTAGTTGTGTTGGCACTGTTTTTCCCTTATATCCTTTTGGATATGTTTGTCCTTTGATTTTTAACAAGTATTTTTTCTAGCATCTTCTGTAGGCCTGGTTTGGTGGTCATGTAGGCCTTTAGTTTATCCTTATGGTGGAAAATTTTTCTTTCACCTTCAGTCATGACTGATAATTTTGATGGATGTAACAGCCTGAGATGGCATTTGTGATCATTCATAACTTGAAGTATATCTCTCCAATCTCTTCTGGCTTTTTACTGTTTTTATTGAAAAATCAACTGTTATTCTAATAGGCTTATCTTTAAATGTGACTTAGTTTTTTTCTCTTGAAGCTCTCAAAGCATTTTCTTTGTCTTGTATCTGCAGTGTTTGGTTATTATTTGCCATGGCAAGTTTCTATTTTGTTCATGTATGATTGCTGTGTGATATGCCTCCTGTATTTAGATAAAGATCTCTTTCATTAGATGTGGAAATTTTCATTTATGATAGTGTGAAAAAAATCTTTTCTGATGTGCTTTTTTGGGTTTCTTGTTCTTGTATTTCATAAATGTACAGGTTTAGTGTTTTCAAAGTGTCCCATAGCTCTTGAGTATTCCTCTCAAGTATTTTTTAGTTTTATCAGCATCTTTAATTGAACACTTGTTCTGCCATCTTGTCTTCTAGTTCTGATATTCTATTTTGTGCTTTATAAATTCTGTTGGTGAAACTCTCTGTTGAGTTTTGGATTGTATTTAGTTTGTTTTTAATTTTCAAACTTAATCTCTGCATGGGATTTTTTTCAACTACTCTATGCTTAGCTTTGTTTCTTCAACTGCCTTTTTCATCTCATCCTCTTGGAGTTCCTCATGCATTGTTTAGATCATATTAATAATTGAGCTTTGAACATCATTATCTTGGTTGTTGATTTCTTCGTTAATATCCAAGAAGTTATTCTAGTTGGTATCTATCATTACGGGGTCAACTTTTTTGTAGGAGATTTTTTTGTCCTTTTTTATTATTGTTGTATTTTGTAGATTTATGGTGTGACTTGGGCATTTTGTATTTGGTCTCAGGTTTCTTTCTTATGAGTCCAACAGAATTATTACACTTGGATGAACTTACTAGGGTTGCTTGATGTTGTTTTTGGGTAAGGTTATTGTAATGCCCAAGAAGTGGGTAAGCCCAGCTCTGGTTAAAGGGAATGACAGGGTTTTGGTCTAGCTTTCACTGAGAGGCTTAAGAATGAGTGTCAGGGTTTATTAGGTGAGGTTTGGACTAAGTATCAGAACAGCTTTAAGAAGACAATATAGGGTTGGAATTCAATGGGGAATGGCAACTTTTAGATGAGTGAGTGAATAGCTAAGAAACTGAAGGGGTGGGTATTTGGGGGCTTTGTGTATCGAAATCTTAAGCTATGGTGGCTATTGATTCAGGTTAAAAAGAAAAATAAAATGGTACTTATCTTAGGGTTAAATGTGAAGATTCTTGGGGTCCTCAGTTGTATGGTATTGGTCTGTTGGTCACCAACCTGTGGTTTTTGTGACCTTTATTAAATTCTTGGGGGATATTTTAATAATTAGCATGGGAGAGTACTGGACGAAGGCTTGGGTTAGTTAGGTAATAAAGGTGGCTGCATGAGTTAGATGAGAGATGGAGGATACCGTCATATGGACTGCATGCCAGAACTGCAGCAGAAGCTGAGCCCAGCTGGAAGAGGGGACCAGGGCCCAAATATGCTCATTTAAAGAGTGTGATGGCCATTTGGCAGAGCTGTGGAAGAACTCCCATGAAATATTTTTATATTTGTTAGCATGTAGGAATTATTTTTGTGCTAAGAATGTCAAGTCTGGGATGATGGAAGAAAATATAAATATACTCTCTAATTCGTAGTTTACTGTTGTAGTGTCTCTGATAAATAATGATAATTTTTGCTATAGTTTCCTATTAATTTATTGTTTTTATGTTTCTTTTTCTTTCTGTCTTTAAGAAATTCTTCCACAGATGGCACACAAATAAAAGGGTAATGATGGATTAAGACATTGAAACTCTTGTCTTTTCATAGGTATATCAATTTGAGCAACTGCTCATGCACAAAAAAAAACTTACCCCAGAGCTTAGGAGACTAGAAGAGAGGCTATAGTAATTGGGTAGAGCAAAGAAATGCTTATCCAAAGAACACAATGACTAGAATGAAATTTTTCATAGAGAATTTGAAGAGTACACCTAATGAAGCAGAAATGATCAATGTATGCAGAAAGGTTATTTGAAATTATAAAGTCTGAAGAACAAAAAAACACATATGAAGTGTGGTTAGGGAAGCTTTAGGAGTTGTACATGATGAAGTCACTCAATATATACATAATGGCTATCTTTAAAAAAACAGAGGAGAGTCGACCCTCATGCAGGGGCCTCAGGAAACATTACAGGCCACTAGCACAGAGCCATCACTTGCAGCCTCCTCTTCCTTCCACAGTGCACAACCCCAGGGTCCCCCTGGCGCATCTCCTGCCATGGCTGACAAGGAAGCAGCCTTTGGCAACACAGGGAAAGAATGTGTGATCAATGAGGAATACAAAACATGGAAAAAGAATATCCTTTTTCTTTATCATTTAATGATCACCCATGCCCTGGAGTAGCACAGTTTAACTTTGCAGTAGCTTCCAGATGTAATCAGGCATGAAGGGAAATATTTTAGCATTCACAGACTTGTCCTGGGGAAGCATCAGATGAACAAAACCATCTTAGCCAGTGTCTAGCTCCATGATATGGTGTTCAGGCTGATGCATCAAACTACAACAGTGAGAAAGGAGAATTTGGAGTTTTGGGCTCCAAATAGAAATCAAGATCAATCATGAAGGAGAAGTACACAGAACTAATTACATGCTCACAAACCTTTGCATTATTGCAACAAAGACTCTATCTAGTGATGTTTTTATTTTTGACTACTCAAAGCATCCTTCTTTTTTTTTTTTCACTTTGACCCCAAGAGGAACATGTTGTCTTCAAGCCCAATTTATTTTTTTCAAGCCCATTTTTTTATTAAAAATTTAATTATACATTTTAAAATTTTTTATCAGTTCCCTCCCTCCCCCCTCCTCCCCCCAAACCCCCTCCTCCCCGTCCCCATCCCCCAGTGCCTTCCCCCCAATTCCCAGAGAATCCTTTATTGTGTACGCCTAACTCTCCACTGGGTCCTCCTCTCCGATGACATATAAGGACCCAGTGGCATTTCCATAAGCCCTTTCTCTTGTTCCCCTTAAGCATAAGATCACTACTATGGCTGTCAATCCCTTGCCTCCAGGGGTCTCGGTGCCCTTAACAGATGCTAGACTTTATGAGGGCAACAGTGCGCTGGACATTGTGCAGGGCATGCAAAGTCCCATTATGACTGCTTTGGCCCCAACTATTGTTGAGGATCTTGCAAATCGTTGTTCCTCCCATCCTTTTGCTCTTACAATCTTACTGCCCCCTCTTCCGCAAATGGCCCTGAGCTCCAAGATGGGGAGAGATTAGGCTGGCCTAGTTCTATGTGATTGATATAGAGTCTCTGAAGTTCTGGATTGTGGTTTGTTGATTTTCTTTTGCAGTTTTGCTGCTCCTGCAATGCCCTTCACTCCATCCTGCTGGGCACTGTATGTCACCCCCTGGCCAGAGACAAAAAGCTGTTAAACTGGAGTCTTCTTATAATAGCACATTCAAGGGTAGATGTAATAAGAGTAGGAAACCTCAGTGAGGGAGGGGTCCATCACCCATTTGCAAAATGATTACTTTTTATCTGCTAGACTATATGCCCTCCCCTTCTGGTGAGATCAGGAAAGAACGTCTGTGAACTTAACCAGGTTTCTCACTACTTACTTGCAGACCTTGATGAAGGCCTATTTTCTCTGCTGTAACATGGTCCCCTCTCTCCTTTTTTCTGGTGTGGCCCTCCTACCCCATCTCTCTTGTTCATAATCCTTGCAATTACTGTGTTACATAGGTTTACTTTTGAGTGTCTCAATGTGGGCTGGGTGAGTTTGGTACTAGGAGCCACCTATTAGGGAGGACATACGGCACTTAATTTTCTGGGTTTGGGATATTTCACTTAATATAATTGTTTCTAATGACATCCATTTCCCGGCAAATTCCAGTAATTCATCATTTTTGATGGCTGAGTAGTACTCCATTGTATAGATGTACCACAGTTTCCTTATCCACTCGTCAACTGTTGGACATTTAGGTTGATTCCATGACTTTGCTATTGTAAACAGTGCTGCTATGAACATGGTCGAGCTTGTGCTATCGAGGCGAACCTCTGCTGCATGGGGGGTTATTCCCAAAAGTGGGATAGCAGGGTCATATGGCATTTCAATCTTTAATTTCTTTAAGAATCTCCAGACGGCTCGCCAGAGTGGCTGTATGAGCCTGCATTCCCACCAGCAATGTAGGAGAATTCCCCTCTCTCCATATCCTCTCCAGCATTTGTCGTTGTTTGTATTGTGTATTTTTGCCATCCTGACCGGGGTGAGATGATATCTCAGGGAAATTTTGATTTGCATTTCCCTGATGGCTAAGGAAGTGGAGCATTTTTTAAGATATTTGTTAGACATTTTAATTTCATCCCTGGTAAAGTTTCTTTGAAGTTCCAGGGCCCATTTTTTAATTGGGCCATTGTTTTCCTTGGAGTTTAGTTTTCTAAGTTCTTTGTGCACTCTGGACAGTAGAGCTCTGTCAGACATGTGGTTAGTGAAGATTTTCTCCCATTCTGTGGCCTGCCTTTTTGCTCAGTTTACAATCTCTTTATCTGAACAGAAGCTCTTTAATTTCACAAGATCCCAACTGTTGAGAGTTGGTAGCAGTGACTGTGCCATTGGATGTCTGTTTAGGAAGTGTTGGCCTAGCCCAATCAGCTCGAGGGAGTTCCCCATCCTTTCAACTATGGTTTTAAAATCTCTGGCCTTAAATCAAGGTCCTTGATCCATTTGGAATTAAGTCTTGTACATGGTGACAAGTACAGGTCCAGCTTTAATCTTCTGCATGTGGAGATCCAGTTTTGCCAGCACCATTTGTTGAAGATGCTGTTCTTTTTCCATTGGATTCTTTGGGCCCCTTTGTCAAAGACCAAATGGCTGTAACTTTGTGGGCTTATATCTGGGTCTTCAACCCTTACATAAGAGGGATTCAAATCGGCAAGGAAGAAGTCAAGCTATCCCTATTTGCAGATGACATGATCTTATACCTGAGGGATCCCAAAAACTCCACCAGGAAGCTCCTGGAACTAATTGAGAAGTTCAGCAGGGTGGCAGGATACAAAATAAATGTGCAAAAATCAGAGGCCTTCCTATATGCCCAGAATGAAAGAAGTGAAAAAGCCTTGAGAGAAACAATCCCATTTACTATAGCCCCTAAAAAAATGAAATACTTTGGTATAAACCTAACCAAGGAGGTAAAAGACCTTTACAATGAAAACTTTAAAACCCTAAAGAAAGAAATAGCAGAAGACACCAGAAGGTGGAAAGACCTCCCATGTTCCTGGATTGGTTGAATCAACATTGTAAAAATGACCATCCTACCAAAGGCAATATACAAATTCAATGCTATACCAATTAAAATCCCAAAGCAATTCTTTAAAGAAGTTGACCAAATAATCTCAAAATTCATATGGAGGCACAAAAGACCCAGGATAGCAAAGACAATCCTGAGTAACAAAAACACTGCTGAAGGTATTACCATACCAAACCTTAGTTTATACTACAAATCCATAGTTATAAAAACTGCCTGGTACTGGCTCCAAAATAGACACACAGATCAGTGGATAAGGGTTTCAAGCCCATTTTGAAGAAGATCAAGGTGAAAGTGATGAGCGAATCTAAACTGAGTTTTAGTTTGAGTTCTTTTTTTTATATTTTTTATTATTATTTCAGCTCATACAAACTTAATAGGTACACCAGTTCCCTCCCTCCCTCCTCCTCCCCCCGAAACCCCCTGCTCCCCCTCCCCTTACCCCTCCTTCCCCACCCCCCAGTGCCTCCCGCCCCAATTCCCAGAGAGTCCTTTCTTGTGCATGCCTGACTCTCCTCTGGGCCCTTCTCTCCGATGACAATGACGTAGAAGGACCCAGTGGCATTTCCCTGAACCCTTTCCCGTGTTCCCTTTAAGCATAGGAATGCTGCTGTGGCTGCCAATCCCTTGCCTCCAAGGATCTTAGTGCCTTTAGCAGATGCTAGACTTTGTGAGGTTCAAAGCATCTTTCTAAACCAGAACCTTCTGGAAAATGCAACCCAGATTTAAATCTCTATGGACATCAGAAGGAAGGCTATGGGTTTTCTTGGAACCTAAATCTCAGTGAGCACTCACTTAGTGCCTTACAGACCGTACCATCTGCCTCTGGGACATCAATGCAGTTCCAAAGGAAGGAAAAGTAATGGATTCAAAGGCATCCCTATAGGACACACAGCAGTAGTAGATGTCTCCTGGCATCTGCTCCATGCGTCTTCACTTATGTCAGTTGCTATAACCATATGGGATATGATTTGGGATACACTCATTCAAACAATACTTCCAAACCAAGCCACTCAGTGGATGCACACACTGCTAACGTGTACTACCTATTTTCCAATCATTAGAGTGAGTTCATTCTTGCCACAGGATCAGCTGACAAGACAGTTGTCTTGTGGGATCTGAGAAATCTGAAACTTAAGTTACAGTCCTTTGACTCACATATTGAAATATTCCAGGTTTAGTGAACATCTCACAATGAGACTATTTTGGCTTCCAGTGGTACTGATCATAGACTAAATCTCTGGGATTTAAATAAAATTAGAGAGGAACAATCTCCAGAAGATGTAGAAGATGACCCACCAGAATTGTTGTTTATTCATGGTAGGCACACTGCCAAAATATCAGATTTCTCCCAGAATCCAATGAACCTTGGGTGATTTGTTCTATATCAGAAGACAATATCATGCAAGTGTGGCAGATGGCAAAAAAACATTTATAATGATAAAGACCCTGAAAAATGTGGATACAGAAGGACAAGAATTTTATACATGCACGCACTTAGGATTTAGACTCCACTTTTAAATCTGAGCCTTGAGATCGATTTAACACTGTTTTTGAGACAGAAACTTTGTTCAGCTATATAGGGGACATCAACAATGCTGTTGCATTTAACTGGGGAGCTAAAACAAAACCACAGACATATTTAAAATTTCTTCAGGAATTTTCTAGTAACAGACCCAGGTTTAAAGTAACTACAGAAAGGAATATATTATGTGTAATTATTTTTCCCAGGTTTCTCAAAGTCAAAAGTAAAGGACAGAGTAAATAAAGACCAATTGATGTAGGTGTCCAAGTCACGAAGTATAAATACTACAAGATGCCATTTTTATTCAGGAGTTAGGGGACATTTAAGTCATACAGTTTTCTGCTTTAAAGTCTTGATGCCTGACCTTCTAAGGTGCACATTTCTAGTCTCTTGTTTTCTTCAGTTAAGACTACATGTTCTTTTTGCCCATATTTTTTCTTATTTGTGTATTTCTTGAGCTTTTCTGTGAAGTGGTTTGTTTGTTTATTTGTTTGTTTGTTTTGTGCTTTTTTTAAAACTTGGTACCCCCAAATTGTAAAGATGTATGTTTTTACCTGGAAGCTGTATCACAGGTAAACTGTCACGTTGAGAAGAGTGAATTTATAATTTGTATTTATTTTTAAAGTTAAATTAATCCTTGATAAGATTTGCTTTATTTTGGAGGGTGGGTGTTAGTCTTTAATCACTATAGTTTAATACTGACTCCATTTTGGTTGGCCTGTCTCACTATCAGGCCTGTTACTCTCCATGATTAACTGTGCAAGTATTATTGCTTTTCTACATAAAAAAGAGGAAAACTTACTGAAATTATCACAAAAGATTTCAAATCTGAAAGGTTGCAAAAATTTACAAAAACCAATGACTCTCAAAGAAATTCCAATATAATGAAATCTTTGCCTAGATATTTTATTAGAAAATTCCTGAAAGTCAAAACTTGGGAGCAACAAGATAAAATCAAATTATCCAAAACAAAAGATCTCTTCCAATGCTGAGAACACCTATCTCAGCAGAACTTAAATGATCAAGAGAAAAGGGGGCAGTATGTTTAAAGTGCCAATGGGGAAGAAAAAGCAACCAAAAATGTTATGTCCTTAGAACACATAGACAAATACTTTTGAAACTAATAAAGATTATAGGAGTTCACCATCATCTTATTAAGGGAATCTTGAAGCTGAAAAAATTCAAATTAGTATAGAAAAGTATACAAAAGTACAATCTCACCTAAGTATGCTCAGCAAAGAGTGTGTTCAGTGAAGAACGCGTCAAAATTGTAATGGGCACATAAATTACATGGATGTGTAAAGAATAAAAGATGAGACTGCTAATTAATAGCAGCTGCTGAAATATGAAATATGGTACATTATAAACAAAGATACACTCTGTGACAGCAAACACATAAAATGGTATGAAATTAATTATTTTGTGTGGTTCAATTTAATTTGCTGTCAACTTAAGTAGTATTTCTAATTGCCAAATGTTTCATTTAAGCCTCATAGAAATCACAAAGCAAAAATTTAGAGTATGTATACTGAAAGTCACATGTCAAAGCACACCAATACAGAAATTCATCTTGAAATTCCTGAGAGGATATAATGTAATGGTTTGGTTATGTATATATTTACCTGATCAAAGATTTTGGTCATTTTATTATGTTTTCTTGGTAACATCCATCTCTCATTTTTAATGAATTATTTCATTCTCTTCTTTTTTTAATTAATTAATTAATTTTTTCCACTCATACAAATCGAATAGGTACCCCAATCCCCTCCCTCCCTCCATCCCTCCCTGGATCCCCTTGCTCCCTCTGCCCTTTTCTGCTTCCTTTCCCCCCTCCGTCCCTTTCTCCCAGTGCCCCCTCTCCCCACCCCATCCCTGGAGCATCCTTTAGTGTGAATGTCAAGCTTCCCTCTGGGTCCTCCACTCTAATGAGGTGTAAGGACTCAGTAGCATTGCCTAGAGCCCTTTCTTGTGTTCCCCTTTAGTATAGGAACACTATTGTGGCTATTAATCCTTTGCTTCTAAGGATCCTAGTGCCTGTGATCCATGCTAGACTTTGGAGGGTCAATGCTATGTTGGTCATTGCGCAGGTCATGCAAAGTCCTATTATGGTTACTTTGGCCCTAACTTGTGTGGAATATCTTGCATATCGTTGCTCCTCCCCATCTTTAGGCTCTTACAATCTTACCGCCCCCTCTTCTGCAAATTTCCCTGAGCTTTAGGATGGGGAGAGATTAAGCTGGCCTGGTTCCAGGTGGTTAATGTAGGGTCTTTGATGTTCTGAATTATGGTTTGTTGTGTTTTTTTCCCAGTTTTGCTGTTCCTGCACCGCCCTTGGCTCCATCCTGATGAGTACTGGATGTCTCCTCCTAGCCAGAGATAAAAGGCTGTTATAGTAGAGTCTTACTATAAGAATAGATTCAAAGGTAGATGGAATAAGAGTAGGAGACTGTGGTGAGGGGGGTTAGTGGATAGTGTGAATGCTTTGTGAGGTTTAGATATTTAGCCTCTTATCAGACATAGATTCAAAGTAGAGCCTCAAGTTGTCTCATCCTCTGTTGACCATGTCCTTTTCTGTGAAAATGTTTTCACTTTGATAGTATCCTATAATATTTTCTGTCTTTGCTTAATTTTGCCTTCATTTCCTGAGATTTGGGTGTCTTGTCCAAAAAAGGTCTGTCAAGACTATTTCTTTCTGGAAGGTTTAAGGTTTCAGGTATTGTGTCTATGTCATTAATTTATTTTGAGTTCATTTTTATGCAGGATGTATGTGGTGCACAGATATTCTGTTTTCCTCACATCCTATATTGAAAAGGCATTGAAAATCAGTTCACCAAAAAGAATAGGGTCTGTTTCTGTTCTCTACTTTGTGTTTATTTTTTGTTTCAGTGCCATACTATTTTATTTACTGTGGATTTGAATACAGTTTTAGTTTAGACTAAGAGGTGAAGAAGGGCTAAAGATGGTTTTGCAGGACCCACAACCAGCAACATGGTGGCATGTGTGGACTTATGCTTAAAGGGTAGATCTCATGCTTTATTTTCACAGTTGGATAACAACAAATAGAACCACAAGGAAACTTCCAGAAGTGACAGGTATATTACTTTTAGCGTGGGGATCTTTATATGGGTATATGAATAATATGTATATACATTAAATATGTTTGTTCTATGTTATACCAATTTTCAAAACAGGAAATGATATCATAAGTTCTAATTGAATTCTTACCAGGAAAATTGGATAATTTAGAACAACATATTAGATTATCTTCTCTTTCAAAATGCTTGTCTTGGCCACAAAAGGAGATACATTTACCAAGTATTAAAACAAAATATGTCGAATGTGCTTTGTTTCTTTGGCCCCTTATATTCTACATTCTTAAATCTTTTTGCTTTGAGACAAGGTCTTGATTTGTAGGCCAGGCTGATTGAACTATGGTGTACCAGTGCCTCTGTCTCCCAAATGCTGCAAAATACACACATGCCACCACACCCAACTTGAAATGAGATGTTGGTGCTCATTTCAGCAATAAGTTTGCTAAAATTTGAATTATACATAGATGTTCCCTAAACAGACTAACATCCAAATTTACAGCATTCTGTGTTTTGAATACTAACAAGAAAAAAGTATGAACAAAAACAATGTAATGAAACTCATCACTTTGGATATTAATGTGAACAAGTAATAAAAAAGATATAAAAAATAATTAATTCAATATTCTACTAATCAGTGAGTTGGGGGCTGTGACCTGGTGTTTGTTCTGTTAGCAGAGAAAGTTAACAGAATTTTCTAACATGAAATTTAGTAGGAATATTATAAAATAAACACAAGCTATTCAATTTGTACAAAACTGAACAGTTCATTGAAATTGGAAAAATAAAAATCTCTGAAATTGGAAAAATAAAAATCTCATAACCTAAAAAATGGTAAGCATTTAGCAATTTAACCTTTTGACTCCTTGCACATGTATGTCAGAGGTAAATATAGACTTTGTAGAATATCACAGTTTAGCTATGCACATTTCTCTTTTCCACAACATAAAAATGTTACAGTTTGCCTAATTACACATAAAGGGGACAAGTTCCCTTATGAAGATAAATATAATTAGCCCAGAACCTCCAACTGTGAGTCTAGCTCAACAGAAGAAAGACTTCCTTGAGTCACGTCTGCAGTGCACACAACTTCCCTGAAACAAGTTTCTTCAGTGCTTCTTTCACATCCCTGTTTCTCAGAGTATAGATGATGGGATTTAAGGTGGGGGTCACCATGGTGTAGAAGAGAGAGATGAACTTGCCTTGGTCTTGGGCATAGCTGTCACTGGGTTGTAGGTACATGTAGATTATGGTGCCATAGAAAATGACCACCACTGCAAGGTGGGAGGAGCAGGTGCTGAAGGCTTTGTGTCTCGCCTCCACGGATCTGATCCTCAGTACAGCACGGGCAATGAAGCCATAGGAGAAGAGGATGAGTGCAGGTGGAACTATGAGGAAGAAGATACTGACAACAAAGAGCACTAGTTCGTTCACAGTGGTATCCACACAAGCCAACTTGAGGAGTGCTGGCACTTCACAGATAAAGTGGTCCAGTCTGTGGTTGCCACAGAGAGGCAAGCACAAGGTAAAGGTAGCATGGATTAGGGAATTGGCCAAACCACTTAGCCAAGACAATGCAGCCAGCTGATGACTGACCCGTGGGCTCATGATGACCACATAGTGGAGTGGTTTGCAGATGGCAACATAGCGATCCAAGGCCATCACAGCCAAAAGGATACATTCAGTAGAACCCAGTGCCAGAGAAATATAGAGTTGCACTACACAGCCACCATAAGTGATGGTCTTCCCAGGTCCTCTCAGATTGACTAAAGTCTGAGGGGCAAGGCTGGTAGTAAAACAGAGGTCTAGAAAAGAAAGGTTGCTGAGAAAGAAGTACATGGGAGTGTGCAATGGAGGATGCAGATGAGAGACGATGATGATACTAAAATTCCCCACAAGTGTCAGAAGGTAAAAGAAAAGGACAAATACAAAGAGCACAGCCTCCAAACGAGGGTGGTCTGAAAAGCCCAGGAGAATGAAACCTACCAGGGAACTTGCATTGGTCTGTTCCATCCTCTCGTATGGCTGCACTGCAAACAGAGAAAAGAAGTAGCTACATATTGGACAGCTTGTTCTGGAACAGTGAGTTAGCCAAGAGGATCAGGGAAGCAGACTTTATGTGTTGCTGAGTCGGAACATTAACTCATGTCTCTTTATTTAGTCCAGTGACTTCAATTTGTGAATCATGTGGGTGCTGAGGAGTCACCATTGAAAACATGAGTTGGGGTTAGGTTACGTAAGCCAGTAAAGTGCTTACTCGAAATCATGAGGACCTGAATTCAGTCCTTAGAACCCACGATTTAAAAAAAAAAAAAAAAGCATGGTAGTGCATACTCGTAATTCCAGTGCTGAAGAGGTGTCAACATGAGTATCTCTAGAGCTTGCTACCCAGCTATCTCCAAGCCAATGAAGACCCTGCTTCAAAAAAAACTAATCAGATCTGAGGAATCCACAAGTACATATCTATGCATGCATCAGTGTACACATGCACCTAAGCACACATAAACATGCATGTGTACACAAAAAATATAGAATATGTTTCCATTCATATCAAAAGATATGTGATGACTTAGAGTGAAGATTAGAGATGTTCAAAGACATGAGCAATATGTCCATTATTTTAAACAACAAAATCTGCATCAGAATCTGGCATGCACAAGACAGAACGTTCTCATCTCACTGTCCTTACACATATGCTTATACTCCCAGTTATGTGCACTACCTCAAGAAAAATGGGTAAAAACAGTTCATAGACTTACTAGTCAACTAGAAATAAGATATTAGTACAGGTCCAGGCTCAGTGGGGAAGGGTTTCTGCATGGAATCCTGATGACCTGAGTTCTCTCCCCAGAACCCACATGGTGGAGAGAGAGAATTGATTCCTGAAGGTTGTGCTCTGACCTTCACATGCAGACCATGGTAGGCACACCTATTGTCTCTGCCCCTCAAAATAAATAAAAAGTATATTAAAAATGATACACATTTTAAATCTAAAAAGGGAATTTGGAGACAACAGTGTAAATATTTTTTGCAAAAAATTTTGCAAATTAATATATGGAAGAAAAAGATGATTTCCAAAAATAAGGAAGGATTTGAGGAAACTCAATCAAGCACAGTCTTTAGCTTTCTTATACGCTTATGATGGGATGTGCAGTCATGGAAAGACATGTGATAACTAGCACAAAATGGAAAAATATGCTTCTGGAAATAAATACATATCTTAATGAAGTCAAATTTTCTCATTCAACTTTACTCAATGATTGAATTGCCAAAATTTTTTTTAATTTTAAAAACATTTTATCTGCATTATTACTTAGAAAACTGGATAAAAGTCTTAAATAGTGGAAAATAAATATCAGAAATAATACACATCATTAATAAAGAAGTAGCAGGTCTTATTCTTAAAAATAAAAAAACTTGTTTAGAACTTAAAAACATCTATAAAAACTTCCTAACTTTAAAAACAAGAAATATATGATTTGAACACTAAACAGAAATCCAGAAATCTTATCGGGAAGGGTGAGGAAATCGGAAGAGAGAAGGTGAGTGCAGGCCAAGTGGTAAGGGTTAACTGACTTTGGGAAATGGGAGTTAGGACATACCTAGCAAAAGGTATCTAGAATCTCACTATTAAAACTACTGAATTAATAGACTTCTCATTGATCATGCACAAGTGTAGAGACCTCACTGAAAACTCAGAATGGCAGTACTATTTTTACCATTTTGAAAATATTGCCCTGATGTGGACTTCAGTCTGGATGAGGACAAGCAGTGACATTAGGTTGGGAAGTTAGGGTGGGGCTGCTGCCATCATCTGTCATTTGTACATTATCCCTCAACTACCATCTAGCTATTTTCTATCACCTGTCTATCATCTATCATTCATCTAGTTATTTTCCATCTTCTACCATCATCTATCTATCACCGATTTACTTCTATCATCTACCTGTCTATCATGTGTCACACATCTCCCATCTGTTATTATATCTATATATCTATTTCTATATCATCATCATCAGTGTGTTACCTATGTGGTTACTTTAAAAGAATATCCAATTCAAAAATGTCAATATTATATTAACCAATTTCATGACACTAGCTTGCACTTTAAGAAATAAAAAATAGCTCCTGATGACATGTTATTGGAATAATCCGAGTGCCACATACTTTTCTTGTCTCATAAAATAGCCGGATTATTTACTGACAGAGAAAACTCGATTGCAATAGAGCATGATATTTACACATTATTGACAATTATAAGCTCCATCCAGATATGAGCACATTTGCAGAACTTTGTGGAATAAAGTGTTACTTACTTTCAGAGATAATTAAGTATGTTTGTATTTTTCATATCTTCAGGATATACCATTTTCTGTTTCTACATCTAAATAATTCTCAAGCCAAAACATAATTGTCTTAGAAATGACATACGTTAAAGACTCATATTTCTAACATGATTCAAGACTGAAAAAACCATCACAGTGTGAGAGAAAGGGACTCTGGAATACAAAATGACAACCTCATAGAGAGGCCATGCTTGGTTTGAGGTTATTACCTCTTTGGGAGAAAACCTGAGTCCCTAGCAAGCAATTAGTTGAAGAGCTGAATAACTTCTTGGGACCATCCAGGGAGAATTAGAAGCATGCATATCCCTTGTGTAAATATTCCTTTTTTGAGTATTGTATTGGGACCTTCTGTTTCATCAAGGAAACAGAAGTCATAAGATTTACCCATCATGAAGCACACAGAAAATCAAAACCAGAATGCATCTGTTCAATTTTCCCCACTACCCTTTACCGAAATAAGGATCTTTTTCACCCACTTTGAAGTTATTCCTTCCTTTCTATATTTACATTCCCTGCACCAAAGCCACCTAAGTATCTTTCTCCATTAGTACACAATAGCCTTGCAATAAAACTACCAGGAAAAAAACCTAGATTTATTGTCTCCTGCAATCTCACCTTTTTCTTTTAAATCTTTAGGTTTTAGATTCATCAAATTTCCATCCTATGTCCAGTTTCCCATCATGTTTAATCTCTCCCCAGCTAAACTTGTCCAATCATCATGGCAGCAGAATCCTCTAGTGGGTTCTATGTATCTACTTTAAGTCAGTCATCTCCATTTGCTGAAAACCTCAATTGCACCACCGCTTATGTAAACCTTTGTTTTGAACATCATCCTTTCTATAAAAAGTAATAAATACTGTCATTTTTCCAATTGATATGCAAGATACTCCACACTCATTAAGGCTGTAGCAGCCAGAATTGGAATTTGCCTGACCTGCACAATGGCTGACATGTCAACAACCCCCCCAAAGTCTAGCACGGATCACAGGGGAGTAAGATCCTTAGATTCAAGGGATTAAATAATCACAATAAAGTTCACATACTAATGGAGACTCCAAGAAGGGCCTCTGAGCTATGCCACTGAGTCCTGAACCCTCACTAGGGTGGAAGACTCAGAGGGAAGTTTAACATTCACACAAAAGGATGCTCCAAGGGATTGGAGGGAGGAAGGGGGAGGCACTGGGAGAGGTGGAGGGAGGGAGGAGGTGAAAGGAAGGAGAGAAGGAAGGAGAGTGCAAGGGGTTATGATTGAGGAGGGGAGAAGGGAGGGAGAGGTTGTATGATTAGGAAAAATTTAAATGTGGGAGAATAGAATAAAATGAAGCAATAGTATTTTATGATTATACCTTCCTAATTTTCTCTAATCAATGAAATTTATGATTCTATATCGTTCAATATCAATAAAAGAACAATATTTGGAAAAAATCAAAGTAAAGAGTGTCCTGCATTCCTGGCCTCTCTCCCTGACTGAGATTTCCACTGATGCCTTGGTTTCATTCTCACAGACTCATTCATTATCTAATCAACAGATGGTGGCATGGATCCCAGTCCTACATCCACTATCTATCCTCCAAGGCTTTCCTTTGAAATCTTGATGGAAATATGCATGGCCCCAAAACTCTTGCATCCTGCATATCTGTATACTGGCATGTGCACAAAGCCAAAGAAAGATTTCAACCTGTGCATAGTTTTGGTAACTTTTTGAATCAGGGCTGCAGTAACTTAAGTGCCTTGTTGACTAAATATGGGAAAATAAAGCTCCAGGTACTTCTTTAAGTATGCAGGGTTCTGTGAGGTTCTTTTTTTAAAAGGTAGATCTCTAAAACAAGTTTGCATTTCTACTGTGGCCTTGTTGACTCCTGACATGTATAAAATGCACCTTTCCATTTTTCCTGTGCAATATGTTTGGCTTGTTAATGACATCCTTACAAATGTTCTTTTTACTTATGAAAATTCTAATTGATAATATTTACCTGAAAAATGAAATAAACCCAAGTTGATTGTTCCATTTGAGATATGGTGTCATGTTATTGTGGAATTGAGTCTCTCTCTTTTTCTTTCTCTTTCCTCTCTGTCTCTCTCTGTCTCTGTGTCATCTCTTACCATCTATCATCATTTACCTGTTTGTAAATTTTATCATGTGTTATTGCTATAAACAAAAATTTGACTCAAATATGTTAGTTTATGTTAATGACATATACTGACTTACATTTATGAAGAATATAAGAAAATTGCTCCATTCCTATATTTGATAAGCAAAGACAAAATCCAGAAAGTTTACCTGTGTTAATGGAAGAATAAACCCAATAGTGATGAAGGCTAATAGGTTGGTATTTCATTAACTTTATAATGCCTCAGGAGGTAATATGAATTCGGCTGAATCTCAGCCAGAATAAAATATCCATTAAAGCTGCATACACTCAGTTTTTCAAATCTTCAGAAAGTGAACTGCATAATTAGTTTTGTTAGCTTGTATGTGACAAGCTTCTGAACCTCAGGATAACTAAGGCTACTCAACAGTTGTGTCTCTTACATAAGCTCACCTTCCTGTCCTGACAAACTATGCTAGTGTTGATAACGTCAAAAGAAAAGGTGGATTGGCAAGGTTATAGACATGTTATTGTTGGCTTATGATTATTTAAGTTGCTGGAAAAAAACTCATGTCCCAAGGCAATTAGCAGAGGCAGTGTCTTTTATGTGGGAAGCATCCAGGAAGAACGAATCATGCATTTTCTTTTCTTCATTCAATACCATTCTGAGATATCTTATATCATAAAGAAGATAGAAACCATAACACTTTTCTACCAAATGAAGCACCCCCTTCTAAATTCTTCCTTCTGTACTCTAATTAAGACAGACAAGGTCCCTCATGTACTTCAAATTCATTCTATCACCTATGCTTTAGATTACTTCACTGTGTAGCAAAAGCTGTAGGAGCACCTTTCTCTCAAGACAATGAAACTTGATACTTTAATTACCTAAAGAAGTGTCTAGGTTTACTGACTCTAGAAACATCATCTTACTGAATCCAATTTTTGAATGTTTTCACCCAGTACCAGTGAAACTCATCCTCTTCTCAATTATAATCTCCTGTTCTGATGATCATGCTTCCTACAATAACAAGTTGGGAATGGAAGCACAGACATACAGTCCAAACCCCGGAGAGGCCAAGTCAAGAGGATTGTCACAGGTTAAGGGCTAGTCCATGCTGCACAGGAAGGCTCTGTATCAAAGAAAAACAAGACAAAAAGCAAAGAGCATGACCATTTGACCAACTGTGCATGCTGAACATACTATCCCACCTTTGGATAGACTGGGGTTTTTTTCATGTCCTATAAATCACACATTAAATTTATAGATTTTACCACTTAAATATGTCTGGACTCTCCACTTCTTATTAGCTTGAAGGAAGTAATTATTTTCTAATACATAAATAATTATGAAATGAAAAGAAGTTCAAAATGATTGTGTGATTTTTTTCTTAATATGAGGACAATAGGAACCCAAATCAACAAGTTGACTTGTGGGTTCAGTAAGATCATTAATTTTCTGTATGTTAAAATTCTATTCCTCTCTCAACATCTGGCCTCTTGAGTTATTGTCAATCTTCTTTCAGTTCTATTTTGAACATAGAGCATGTCTTTAGTTTTTAAAAACTATGTGAAGTTAAAATATACACAACATAAAACATACAACTTAGAGCCTCACAAGTAAGTACTATGTCATTGAGGGATGAAGAGCGTGAACATTTGTTGTACCTGTGAACGTTAGAGCTGTGGCTTTGAGGGGCTAGTACGACAAAGGTGTCTGTGAGCTCCGTTCTCCTCTGTCAGGAGAGGTCACTGAGGTCAGTGAGGCCCTTGCAGAAAACCCAGGGCTTGCCAACAAGCCTTATTATGAAAATGATTGGCTGGTCACCATGACGATGAGCAACCCTCAGATGCGGACAAGCTCGTGAGTGAAGGATGACAAGTCAAGGACGACAAGTGAAGGATGAGGATGAGCAACCCTCAGACGCGGACGAGCTCGTGAGTGAAGGATGACTAGTCAAGGATGACGAGTGAAGGATGAGGATGAGCAACCCTCAGACGTGGATGAGATCGTGAGTGAAGGATGAGGATGAGCAACCCTCAGACGTGGACGAGATTGTGAGTGAAGGATAAGGATGAGCAACCCTCAGACGCGGATGAGCTCATGAGTGAAGGATGAGGATGAGCAACCCTCAGACGCGGATGAGCTCATGAGTGAAGGATGACTAGTCAAGGATGACGAGTGAAGGATGAGGATGAGCAACCCTCAGACACGGATGAGCTCATGAGTGAAAGATGAGGATGAGCAACCCTCAGACGCGGATGAGCTCATGAGTGAAGGATGACTAGTCAAGGATGATGAGTGAAGGATGAGGATGAGCAACCCTCAGACACGGATGAGATCGTGAGTGAAGGATGAGGATGAGCAACACTCAGACACGGATGAGCTCATGAGTGAAGGATGACTAGTCAAGGATGACGAGTGAAGGATGAGGATGAGCAACCCTCAGACGCGGATGAGCTCATGAGTGAAGGATGAGGATGAGCAACCCTCAGACACGGACGAGATTGTGAGTGAAGGATGAGGATGAGCAACCCTCAGACACGGATGAGCTCATGAGTGAAGGATGAGGATGAGCAACCCTCAGACGCGGATGAGCTCGTGAGTGAAGGATGAGGATGAGCAACCCTCAGATGCGGACAAGATTGTGAGTGAAGGATGAGGATGAGCAACCCTCAGACGCGGACGAGCTCGTGAGTGAAGGATGAGGATGAGCAACCCTCAGACGCAGACAAGATTGTGAGTGAAGGATGAGGATGAGCAACCCTCAGACGCGGACGAGCTCGTGAGTGAAGGATGAGGATGAGCAACCCTCAGACGCGGACAAGATTGTGAGTGAAGGATGAGGATGAGCAACCCTCAGACGTGGATGAGATCGTGAGTGAAGGATGAGGATGAGCAACCCTCAGACGCGGACAAGATTGTGAGTGAAGGATGAGGATGAGCAACCCTCAGACGCGGATGAGCTCATGAGTGAAGGATGAAGATGAGCAACCCTCAGATGCGGATGAGCTCATGAGTGAAGGATGAGGATGAGCAACCCTCAGACGCGGATGAGCTCGTGAGTGAAGGATGAGGATGAGCAACCCTCAGACGCGGATGAGCTCATGAGTGAAGGATGAGGATGAGCAACCCTCAGAGCGGATGAGATCGTGAGTGAAGGATGACGAGTGAAGGATGAGGATGAGCAACCCTCAGACGCGGACGAGATCGTGAGTGAAGGATGAGGATGAGCAACCCTCAGACCCAGACGAGCTCATGAGTGAAAAGCCTGTGAAAAGCACGTCATATACATTTATACATCCTGGCTGTCTTTGAGGTGGATGGAAGACTTAAAATAACCTCACAGTACCGATGGAAAGTACTGACAGAAAGAACCTATTCTCAGCATTGCTGTGGGAAGAAAATCGCCCTCGACTCCTAATGTTGAAGATAAATACAATACCCACGTTTGTAATATCTCATACTAGGTTTTATACTAAGTTTTGATACTAAGAATTCACAGGATTATCTATGGAAAAAGTAGTTATAAGAATCCTATGTTTCTCCCTTTTCTCCTTCCCAGCCCACCTTGGCCGCCCGGCCGGACTGAGCTTCCCAGTCCACGGTCCCCAGGTGAGTCTCCCCAGCCCCCCAGGTCTTCCCATCCCAGCGGCACCCAGGCTGCCTCCGACTTTAGCCTGGGCCGCACCCTGGGCCCCAGCCCCTTTCTTCCTCCCGCCAGCCTGTCTGCCCAACTGGACAGGACTTGCTCACATTCCTCCATCCCTGGAGCTTGGGAGGACCACTAAGCCAAGTCCCAGGACCCAGGTGAAGAATTCTGACATCAGCATCAGCCCCTCTGCCTCTCTGGCCCACCGGGGACCCTCGCACGTGGTCTACAGAAGACACACTGCTACTCAGAATTCAACAGAGTCCAAAGAAAACTCAAGCAAAGTTCTAAGGGTCAAAGGCCATACATCTGAAAACCTCTACAATCATCCTATCACATCGGAGAGATTCTTCACATCCAGCCCAAAGATAAGTAAACCTCCTTTTTTTTCACCTTACTGTTCCTTTCTAATATTAATCACTGTAAATTAACTTTTCCATACAGCCACCCCCAAAACATATACAACTCCAGGGAGTACACCACTCACTCTCACATATCACCAACATACTAAATCGTAAAAGTGCACTACCATACTAATATTCGCCCCCTGTCTACTTAACCTGACTTAAGTGATGTACTAACAGCCTTATAGGCTCAACTAGGAAATAACAATAACAAAAGAAAAACATACCCAATTCCAAGGAAAGCATTAGTAATAACTGCCCAAGTGTAGGAATACCAACTAAATCAGTTCAGTCAAAAACACACAGAAACTGAAAAGCCATA
This sequence comes from Typhlomys cinereus, assembly GCA_023101885.1. NCBI lineage: Eukaryota > Metazoa > Chordata > Mammalia > Rodentia > Platacanthomyidae > Typhlomys > Typhlomys cinereus. The sequence goes on along the minus strand of JALPQD010000926.1, from coordinate 242,806 downwards.
GAAGACAAAACAACAATGCCCAAGTAAAAGTGCAGATCCATGAGAAACAAAACCCAGGAAGACCACTCTCCCACCGAATGAACCCCTTAATGATGGATTCCAACCAGAACAAATTCACAGAAAACAGCCAAGAAAGCCAGACCCAAGACAACCACTTTCAAAGTATGATCATTACCTTGATTAATACTATGAAAGAGGAAATCCAAGAGGAGTTAAACAACCACATCAACCACTTTAAACAGGAACACAACAGGCACTTGGAGGAGTTGAGAAAAGCAGTTCAAGAAACAAAAATAGGCATAGAGCAGTTGAAACAGTCCCAGACAGAGTTTAAAATTGAACTAAAAGACAAGTTATCTTCAACCCAAAGCTCAATAGAGAGTCTTATCAACAGAACTAACGAAGCAGAAAATAGAATTTCAGATCTTGAAGACAAAATGGGAGAATTAACCAGCTCAATGGAAGAGATCGTTAATGCCAAAAAGATACTTGAGAGGAACATTCAAGAATTATGGGACACTTGGGGCTGAAAGGGGGCTGAGGGGTTAGACCTCTGCCTTGCAGGTGGAAGGTCCTGAGTTCAGATCGTAGACCCCATGTATAGATGCCGGGCGGAAGCAGGGGCAGCCTGCATTTATGGTCCTGGTAGGGCGGAGCCTGTGAATCCCGGGGCAGAGTAAACAAGGAGGAGGTGGAGGCGTCCATAGTGGTTCCCAAATTTGCCCGTGGTTCTATACACACACACACACACACACACACACACGCACGCACGCACACACACACACACACACACACATGCACGCACAATTGAATAAATAAGAAAAAAAATTTTTAAAATAAGAATTATGGGACACCCTGAAAAAGCCTAACATGTGCATTCATGGAATACCAGAGCAAGAATCTCAAAATACCACACCTAAGGAAATTTTTCAAATTATCATAAATGAAAACTTCCCTCAACTGAAGGATGAGAGGCCCATCAAAATACAAAAGGCATTTCGCACTCCAAACAGATATGACCAAAATAGAAAATCGCCACAGCAAATAATAGTCAAAACACTCCACATTCAAGACAAAGAAAAGGTCCTGAGAGCTTCAAGAGAAAAAAAGCAAGTCACTTTTAAAGGCAAACCGATTAAAATAACAAATGACTTCTCAATGGAAACAGTAAAAGCAAGAAGAGCTTGGAAAGATGTACTTCAAGTATTAAATGAGCAAAAATGCCAACCCAGACTGATATACCCGGCAAAACTATCTGTCATGATCGAGGGAGAAAGGAAAATTTTCCAGCACAAAGACAACTTGAAGCGATACATGTCTACCAAACCAGGCCTTCAGAAAATGCTAGAAATGATACGCAAACTTAAAGAAAAAAACAAGTGAATCCAGGAGGACAGAAGGGAAGTATAATACCACCAAAACATAAATGTCAAACAATAAGCTTACAAAATTCACTAAACATGAAAAATGTCCAGAATTAAAAATCATTTCTCCCTTATAACATTAAATGTCAATGGTATTAACTCACCGATCAAGAGACACATATTTCAAACTTTGATTAATAAACCACAACAATCAATCTGCTGCCTTCAGGAAACTCATCTCACCACAAAAGATAGGCACATCCTAAAAAAATGAAAGGCTGGTCCAAAATTCTGCAAGCTAATGGAACCAGGAAACAGGCAGGGATAGCCATTATGCTGTCAGGACAAAGTGGACTTCAAACCAAAGAAAATCATAAGAGACACGGATGGATACTACATTTTAGTCACAGGTACAATTCGCCAGGAAGACTTCACAATACTGAACATATATGCACCCAATATGGGCACCTGCACATTCATTAAGAAAATCCTATAGTGTCTAAAGCGAAAAATCAACCCCCAAACGATAATTCTTGGGGATTTCAACACCGCCCTCGCAACATGGGATAGATCAACAGGTTAAAAGCTTAACAGAGACATTTTGGAATTTAATCAAATCCTTAAAGAAATGGACCTTACATATCTCTATCGAACTTTTCATCCACACACCAAAGAATATATATTTTTCTCAGCACCACACGGAACTTCCTCCAAAATAGATCACATATTAGAACACAAAATGAATCTCCACATATACAGGAAAGTTGAAATTCTAGCCTGCACTTTATCAGACCACCACGGCCTAAAGCTGGACATCCACCACACAACAAGCAACAAAAAATACACTAACTCCTGGAAACTTAACACTATGATGCTGAAGGAGAACTGGATTCAGGAAAATTACAAAGGAAATTCAAGATTTCCCAAAGTGAACGATAATGAAAATACAAGTTACCAAAATCTCTGGGACACAATGAAAGCTGTCCTGAGAGGTAAGTTCATAGCTCTTAATGCCTACATCAAAAAAAAAAAATGGAAACATCAGAAATAAACAACTTAACAATGCAGCTTAAAGCTTTAGAGAAACTAGAGCAATCTGATCCCAAAAGTAGTAGAAGAGAGGAGATTAGCAAAATAAGGGGAGAAATATCTGAAATCGAGATTAGGAAAACGATAGAGAAAATCAACCAGTCAAAAAGCCGGTTCTTTCAAATCATTGCTCCTCCCATCCTTTTGCTCTGACACTCTTACCGCCCCCTCTTCCGCAAATGACCCTGAGCTTCAGGATGGGGAGAGATTAGTCTGGCCTAGTTCTAGGTGGTTGATATAGAGTCTCTGAAGTTCTGGATAGTGGTTCGTTGATTTTCTTTTGCAGTTTTGTTGCTCCTGCAATGCCCTTCACTCCATCGTGATGGGCACTGTATGTCACCCCCTGGCCAGAGACAGAAAGTTGTTAAACTGGAGTCTTATTATAAGAGCACATTCAAGGGTAGATGTAATACTTATAACCAAAAGTGGAATCGCAGGGTCATATGGCAAGATACTCCACACAAGTTAGGGCTGAAGCAATCATAATTGGACATTGCATGCCCGGCGCAATGTCCAACACACTATTGACCTCACAAAGTCTAGCATCTGCTAAAGGCACCAAAATCCTTGGAGGCAAGGGATTGACAGCCACAGTAGTGTTCCTATGCTTAAGGGGAACACAGGAAAGGGTTCAGGGAAATGCCACTGGGTCCTTGTACGTCATCAGAGGAGGCCCAGAGGAGAGTCAGGCATGCACAAGAAAGGACTCTGGGAATTGGGGCGGGAGGCACGGGGGGATGGGGCGGGAGGGGTGAGAGGAGGGAAAGGAGGGGGTTCGGGGGGAGGAGGAGGGAGGGACGGAACTGGTGTACCTATTAAGTTTGTATGAGCTGAAATAATAATAAAAAATGTATTAAAATAAAAAATTTTTTTTTTAAATTTAAAAAGCCGGTTCTTTGAAAAAATCAATAAGATTGATACACCCTTAGCTAAATTAACCAAAAGCAAGAGAGAGAAAACCCAAATTAACAAAATTAGAAATGAAAATGGAGTTATCACTACTGATACCCAAGAAATCCAGAAAATTATAATGTCATATTTCAAAAACTTATACTCTGTGAAGTTTGACAACACAAAAGAGATGGATGAATTCCTAAGTAAACACAACTTACCTAAATTGAATCAGGAAGTTGTGAGTTATTTAAATAGTCCTATAACATATGAGGAAATTGAGGAAGTAATCTTGAATCTTCCCACCAAAAAATGTCCTGGACCAGATGGATTCAGCACAGAGTTCTACCAGACATTTAAGGAGATAATAACACCAATACTCCTTAAACTGTTCCATCAAATAGCAAAGGAAGGAACACTACCAAATTCCTTCTATGAAGCTAATATCATCTTAATCCCAAAACCTAATAAAGATACACTTGAAAAAGAAAACTATATGCCGGTCTCTCTGATGAACACAGATGCAAAGATTCTCAACAAAGTCTTAGCAAATCAGATTCAAAAAGATCATCCATGGGGACCAAGTAGGCTTTATCCCCAGCACACAAGGTTGGTTCAATGTATACAAATCAGTACATGTAATTCATCATATAAACCAGTCCAAAGCCCAAGACCACATAATACTCTCAATAGATGCAGAAAAAGCTTTTGACAAGATCCAACAGCCTTTTATGATCAAAACGCTAGAGACAGTAGGAATGGAAGGAACCTTTATCAATATAATAAAAGCTGTATACAACAAGCCCACAGCAAGGATTCTAACTCAATGGGGAAAAACTGGAAGCACTCCCACTTCGATCAGGAACTAGACTTGGCTGTCCACTCTCACCACTTCTATTCAATATTGAACTTGAAGTCTTAGCTGAAGCCATAAGACAAGAAAGGGACATAAAAGGGATTCAAATCGGCAAGGAAGAAGTCAAGCTATCCCCATTTGCAGATGACATGATCTTATACCTGAGTGATCCCAAAAACTCCACCAGGAAGCTCCTGGAACTAATTGAGAAGTTCAGCAGGATACAAAATAAATGTGCAAAAATCAGAGGCCTTCCTGTATGCCAGAATGAAAGAAGTGAAAAGGCCCTTAGAGAAACAATCCCATTTACTATAGCTCCTAAAAAAATGAAATACCTTGGTTTAAACCTAACTAAGGAAGTAAAAGACCTTTACAATGAAAACTTTAAAACCCTAAAGAAAGAAATTGCAGAAGACACCAGAAGGTGGAAAGACCTCCCGTGTTCCTGGATTGGCAGAATCAACATCATAAAAATGACCATCCTACCAAAGGCACTATACAAATTCAATGCTATACCAATTAAAATCTCAAAGCAATTCTTTAAACAAGTTGACCAAACAATCTCAAAATTCATATGGAGGCACAAAAGACCCAGGATAGCAAAGACAATCCTGAAATTTGCAGAAGAGGGGGCGGTAAGATTGTAAGAGCACAAGGATGGGAGGAGCAATGATATGCAAGATACTCCACACAAGTTAGGGCCGAAGCAATCATAATTGGACTTTGCATGCCCTGCACAATGTCCAACACACTATTGACCCCACAAAGTCTAGCATATGCTAAAAGCACCAAGATCCTTGGAGGCAAGGGATTGACAGCCAAAATAGTGTTCCTATGCTTAAGGGGAACAAAGGAAAGGGTTCAGGGAAATGCCGCTGGGTCCTTGTACATCATCGGAGAGGAGGACCCAGAGGAGAGTTTGACATGCACATTAAAGGATTCTCTGGGGATTGGCGGAGGGGAGGCATTGGGGGGTCGGGGAGGAAGGAGTCAGGGAGCGTAAGCAGAGGGGTCGGGGGGGAGGAGGAGGGAGGGAGGGAACCGGTGTACCTATTAAGTTTCTATGAGCGGAGATAATAAAAAGTGTTTAAAAAAATAAAAAATAAAATGCATACAAATTTTAAAAAAGGCCACCTACCAAAGGAAATATACAAATTCAATGCTATATCAATTAAAATCCCAAAGCAATTCTTCAAAGAAGTTGACCAAACAATCTCAAAATTCATATGGAGGCACAAAAGACCCAGGATAGCAAAGACAATCCTGAGTAACAAAAACACGGCTGGAGGTATCACCATACCAAACCTTAGTCTATACTACAAATCCATAGTTATAAAAACAGCCTGGTATTGGCTCCAAAATAGACACACAGATCAATGGATAAGGGTTGAAGACCCAGATAAAAGCCCACAAAATTACAGCCATTTGATCTTTGACAAAGGGGCCCAAAAAGTCCAATGGAAAAAGAACAGTATCTTCAACAAATGGTGCTGGCAAAACTGGATCTCCACATACAGATTAAAACTGGACCCGTACTTGTCACCATGTACAAGACTTAATTCCAAATGGATCAAGGACCTTGATATAAGGCCAGAGACTATAAAAACCATAGTTGAAAGGATAGGGAACTCCCTCGAGCTGATTGGGCTAAGCCAACAGTTCCTAAACAGATATCCAATGGCACAGTCACTGCTACCAACTCTCAACAGTTGGGACCTTGTGAAAGTAAAGAGCTTCTGTTCAGATAAAGAGATTGTAACGGGAGCTGAAAGGCAACCCACAGAATGGGAGAAAATCTTCACTAACCACATATCTGATAGAGCTCTGCTGTCCAGAGTGCAGAAAGAACTTAGAAAACTAAACTCCAAGGAAAACAATGGCCTAATTAAAAAATGGGCCTTGGAACTCAAAAGAAACTTTACCAGGGATGAAATTAAAATGTCTAACAAATATCTGAAAAAATGCTCCACTTCCTTAGCCATCAGGGAAATGCAAATCAAAACTTCCCTGAGATATCGTCTCACCCCAGTCTGGATGGCAAAAATCCACAATACAAACAACAAATGCTGGAGAGGATGTGGAGAGAGGGGAACTCTCCTACATTGCTGGTGGGAATGCAGGCTCATATAGCGACTCTGGCGAGCCATCTGGAGATTCTTAAAGAAGTTAAAGATTCAAATGCCATATGACCCTGCAATTCCACTTTTGGGAATAACCCCCCATACAGCAAAAATTCACTTCGATAGCAGAAGCATGACCATGTTCATAGCAGCACTGTTTACAATAGCAAAGTCATGGAATCAACCCAAATGTCCAACAGTTGACGAGTGGATAAGGAAAATGTGGTACATCTATACGATGGAGTACTACTCAGCCATCAAAAACGATGAATTAATGGAATTTGCCAGGAAATGGATGGAATTAGAAACCATTATACTGAGTGAAGTATCCCAGACACAGAAAATTACACACCGTATGTACTCCCTAATAGGTGGCTCCTAGTATCCAACCCACTTAGAGACACTCAAAGATAAATCTCTGTAATACCCACAGTAATTGCAAAGATTATGAACAGGAGGGATGGGGAAGGAGGGACACACCAGTAACAAGGAGAGAGGGGACCATGTTACAGCAGAGCAAATAGGCCACCATCAAGGACTGCAAGTAAGTAATGAGACACCTGGTTAAGTTTACAGACTTTCCTTCCTGATCATTTACAACAGATGGGGTATGATCTTATCAGAAGGGGAGGGCATATAGTCTAGCAGATAGAAAGTAACCATTTCGCAAATGGGCGATTGACCCCTCTCTCACTGTGGTTTCCTACTTTTATTACATCTACCCTTGAATATACTCTTATAACAAGACTCTAATTTAACAGGTTTTTATCTCTAGCCAGGGGGCGATATCCAATACCCATCAGGATGGAACCAAGGGCATTGCAGGAACAGCAAAACTGAAAAAAAAAAAATCAACAAACCATAATTTGGAACATCAGAGAGTCTATATCAACCACCTGGAACTAGCCCAGCCTAATCTCTCCCTATCCTGAAACTCAGGGAAATTTGCGGAAGAGAGGGCGGTAAGATTGTAAGAGCAGAAGGATGGGAGGAGTAATGATATGCAAGATACTCCACACAAGTTTGGGCCGAAGCAATCATATTTGGACTTTGCGTGCCCTGCACAATGTCCAACACACTACTGACCCCACAAAGTCTAGCATTTATTAAGGCACTAGGATCCTTGGCGGCAATGGATTGACAGCCACAGTAGGGTTCCTATGCTTAAAGGGAACACAGGAAACGGTTCTGTGAAATGCCACTGGGTCCTTGCACCTCATCGGAGAGGAGGACTCAGAGGAGAGTTTGGCATGCTCATTAAAGGATGCTCCGGGGATGGGAGGGGGAGGCACTGGGGAATGGGGAGGGAAGAAGGAGGGGAAGTGGACACAGGGGGGTGGCGGGGATGGAGGGAGAGAAGGAACAGGTGTACCTGTTAAGTTTGAGTGAGTGGTAATAAAAAAAATAAAAAAAGAATCCTATGTTTCAGGATAGCAAAAATCCACAGTACAAACAACACCAAATGCTGGAGAGGATTTGGAGAGAAGGGAACTCTCCTACATTGCTGGTGGGAATGCAGGCTTATACAACCACTCTGTTGATCAGCATGCCAATTTCTAAAAAAGTTAAAGATTGAAATGACATATGACCCTGCTATTCCACTTCTGGGAATAATCCCCCATACAGCAAAAATTCACCTCAATGACACAAGCACAACCATGTTGATAGCAGCATTGTTTACAATAGCAAGGTTACGGAATCAACCCAAATGCCCAACAGTTGACGAGTGGATAAGGAAAATGTGGTACATCTATACAATGGAATACTACTCAGCCATCAAAAAGATGAATTAAAGAAATTTGATGGGAAATGGATGGAATTAAAAAAAAATTATATTGAGTGAAGTTCCCAGACACAGAAAGTTAGAAACCATATGTACTCCCTAATAAGTGAATCCTAGTACCAAACCCACTTAGTGACATATTCAAAGGTAAATCTCTGCAATACCTACTGTAATTGCAAAGATTGCAAACAGGAGGAAAGGGGAAGGAGGGCTTCAAAAAACAGAAAGAGAGAGGGGGTCGCACTTCAGTAGAGGAAACAGGCCACTGTAAAGTATTGCAGGTAAGTGGCAAGGCATCTGGTGCAGCTCACCAGAGCTGGTCACGTGCCACTGAGCAGGCTTGTTCTCACCAATCAGGGAAGGTATATGGACTGGCAGATAGATGGCAACCATCCGGAAAATGGGACACTGACCCCTTTTCCCCCTCACACACACTGCTGTGTCCTACTCCTATTCTTCCATCTACCTTGAGTCTCCTCTTATATTAAGATCTTCATTTAAACATAGTCTTTTCAGTTAGGAAGTGTCCTTCAATATCAATCAGGATGCAGCCAAGGGTGGTGAAGGAAAAACAAAACTGAAAACAACAACAAACCATAATTCAGAACACCAAAGACCCTCCATTAATCACCTGGAACCAAATCAGCCAAATCTCTCCCTATCATAAACCTAAGGAAACCTTGGAGAAGAGTGGGCAGCAAGATTGTAAGAGCCTAAAGATGGGGAGGACCAACGATATGCAAGATACTCCACACAAGTTAGGACTGCAGTAGCCAGAATTGGACTTTGCCTGACCTGCACAATGGCTGACATGTCAACGACCCCCCCCCCAAAGTCTAGCATGGATCACAGGAAAGAAGGCTCCAGGCAGTAGGATCCTTAGAGGCAAGGGATTAAACAATCATAATAGAGTTCACATATTAACAGGGACCCCAAGAATGGGCTCTGAGCCATGCCACTAAGTCCTGAACCCTCACTAGGATAGAGGATTCAGAGGGAGGTTTGGCATTCACACAAAAGGATGCTCCAAGGGATGGGAGAGAGAAAGGGGGAGGCACTGGGAGAGGTAGAGAGAGGGAAGGAGTGAAATAAAGGGGGAAAAGGGGAAGAGTGCAAGAAGGGATAACTGGGGAGGGAAGGAAGGAGGGAGAGGATGGGGGTACCTATTGAGCTTGTATGATTAGGAAAAAATAAAATGTGGGAGAAAAAATTTCAGAACCATAAAAATTAAGAATTGTTACAGAATGTATTCTATGAGTAATAGAATCAACAGGAGGCCTAAAAAGTTAAGTCTATTCTACTTTTACAATTTCGGAACCTTAAAAACTAAGAATCGTTACAAATGCATTTCAATTTGCATGCCCCCCCAAAAATTCAGTTTCATATTGTGAATATACACAGATCCTTTTATAGCATTTACTAAAGAAACTGTCTTTTTCTTCAATATTTTTTCATAGTTGGTCCTCCCCATCTTTAGGCTCTTACAATCTTGCTGCCCACTCTTCTCCAAGGTTTCCTTAGGTTTATGATAGGGAGAGATTTGGCTGATTTGGTTCCAGGTAATTAATGGAGGGTCTTTGGTGTTCTGAATTATGGTTTGTTGTTGTTTTCAGTTTTGTTTTTCCTTCACCACCCTTGGCTGCATCCTGATTGATATCGAAGGACACTTCCTAACTGAAGATAAAAGACTAAGGAGGGGCTTTGGAGGTATTCTGCTCTCAGTTGGCAAACTGCTTGCCACATAAGTAGAAAACCCTGGATTCAGATTTTTACAACCCACACAAAAATGTGGGTACAACAGCACATACCTGCAACCTCAGTGCGGGGCGGGCAAACAGAAGGACCCCTGGGACTTTGCAGTCAACCAATGTAGCATAATAGTGAGCTCCAGGTTTAGAGAGAGATCTGTCCCAAAAAATAAGGCATAGGGAAATCAAGGACACTCGCCTTACACTTCTGGTCTTCACACATGCATGTACACACATGGTACACATACGCACACTGTACCATGATACGTAGCAATTTCTATTCTGATAAAAGAAGCAGATCTTTCGTCAGCATTCAGTTCCATAACTGCCCTGCAAAGAACCTTTGCAACACACTTGCATGACCTCCAAGTTTGTATATTGGACCTTTCATGATCAACGTGTTTACTGGTGTCAAAACACTGTAGAAAGCAAAACATCTGCCTACATACAGAGAACAAGCATCATTCCCGAAAAGAAATGAAAGTATCACTGTGGGGAAGGTAGATTTCTCAGAACTACTGACGAATCTGAAATATCTCTGCTCAAAACAGAGTTGGTTTAAATGCTCTAAATTTAAGAGGAATTTATAAGGAACGAGCACATATCATGGTCATTCTAAGATAGAAGCAACAGGGAACTAGAGGACAGTTAGGCAGAAGAGGTCTGAAACTCAGGAGTTTGAATAGTGTTGAGTCACATACACCAAAAAACCTGGGTCTGGTATCTGGGTTGACTTGTCTTGTACACAGCAGTCTCACAACTAGACCTTTCCCTTCTTTATCTTACCCTTCCGCGTGGGCCTCTGGGGTGACTGAAGCTTTGTGGAGGTCATGGTTTACAACCACTTACTCAAGAAACCCTCAGATGCCTTCCTTTCTATTAAAAAAACACTATAGTTTCCTTCCCCTCATCTCCACTTCACTCCCCTTATTATCTTACAGTGATTTTTATAACCACTGGTGGCAATGAATTCACTTGTAATGCTTCTAATGTTCTTCCTATGCCTAGTAATTAGTACATAATGAGTACTTAGACCCTACACCTTAAAAATGTAAGCAATGGACAAGTAAACAATCAAGGAATCAATTGCATAAGTGCTAAGAGCACAGAAGCCAGCAATACGTTAGAAATGGACGTACTTTGAGTTCTTATTGTTTATTTGAAATAGTAAATATATTAACACCTCCAAAGTTCTCATTCAATATTCTGAATTCACTTCAGACGTTGTGTTAATCTAAACATAAAATATTATTTCCCGTTATAAATTAAGTGAACCAAATGCTTACTGTATAGGAATGGTGTAGACATATGATACTCTACATTCATACAAAGATTTCAAGGGTCAAGATGCATATGATACAAGGTCAGTGTTGGTGTGAACAATTAGATCAGCTTAGGTATTTATCTAAAGTGTACATCTTAAAATTATTTTGAAAAGTTTTGTATAGAGAAGCAGAGTTATGATTAACAGTAGGAGGTGTTATTATTTTGGCAACAACTAGATAGATACGTGATTCATTTATTCAACCAGAGAGACATTTCCCTTCCATCTTGTGCCTGGTGCCTTTAGTTCAACCCTCTGTCCTGAAGCTGTTAGGACATCTACACATCTCTCCCATGAGGTAAATGGATGAAGTGCAGGCTGCAATAAAATAATTCCATTTGAGTTTACCCAGCATTCACCCATATCAGCTGCATTTATACAAACAAATGAACTATATATTTATTTATCCAGAATGAGATAAAGTTTCAGAGACATGTGTTCCTTGCCATACAAAGTAAAAGTGATAGTCTGGGATAAACGTTCTCAATATTCTTGCATGTAGGCAACCTGATAAAGGATTTACAGAAATGAGCTTAAAGCTCTAAAAGGAATGCTTGAAAAAAAAACCTGAATCATTAATTAATTACAGGACTCAGCTTGCAGTATTAGTGGGTAGTGCCCAAGTTGACAATAGATATTAATATGTATTCTGTAGTATTTTAAGAAACAAATATTACAATTCTTTAGTCAAGAGGAAACAACAATGACCCCAAAGCCTATGGGAAGAGGCCATATAGTTCTTGCCACACAAAAGATGTTCATAGCAGCATTGATTTAAAATAAAATTGGAAATCATGGAAAATTTCTTCCCACAAGCTTCTCCAGTACTTTCTTCATTGCTCCTTTAATCTCTCTATTTCTCAGAGTATAAATCAAGGGGTTCAACATGGGGGTGACAACTGTGTAAAAGAGGGAAACAAACTTTCCCTGGTCCTTGGATCGGCTCTTGGCTGGTTGCAGGTACATGAAGATGATGGTCCCATAGAAGATGACAACAACCATGAGATGGGAGGAACAGGTCCCAAAGGCTTTCTGCCTCCCTGCAGCTGACTTGATCCTCAGAACCGCCTGGCCAATGTAACCATAAGAGATCAGGATGAGCGAAACTGGCACTATCAGGAAAAGGACACTGGCCACAAAGAGCTCAGCTTGGTTGAAGGTGGTGTCCACACAGGCCAGTTTGAGGAGGACAGGGACCTCGCAGATAAAGTGATCCACACGATGATGCCCACAGAAGGGCAGCTGCAGGGTGAGAGTGGACTGGACCAAGGTGGTGGCCAGTCCACTGAGCCATGCCACAGATGCCAAGGTATGACAAAGTCGAGGATGCATGACAACGGCGTAATGGAGTGGACGGCATACAGCAACATAGCGATCATAGGACATCACTGCCAACAGAACACACTCCGTGGATCCCAAGGCCAAGGAAACATAGAGCTGAACCACACAGCCCCCGTAGGTGATGGACTTATCTGACCCTCCCAGATTGACTAGAAGCTGAGGAATTATGCTGCTGGTGAAACAGAGGTCCAGGAAGGAGAGGTGTGAGAGGAAGAAGTACATGGGTACACGTAGTTTGGGCTCCAGGCAAGAAACCAGAATGATGGTGGTGTTACCCAAAATTGTTAGTAAATACAAGACCAGGATGAGCACAAACAGGATCTTCTGTAACTGAGGGTGATCAGAAAACCCCAACAAGATGAACCCTGCTATGGTGGTCTCGTTGGCACTCTTCCCTGTCCTCATGTTTAAAGTATATGCCCAGATGCTGAGGAAAAGCTGAGAAAGAGGACATAACACCTGATGTCAAAGCAGTGACCTGGTCGAATGCTTAGAAGTTATACCTGTACTTAATGCCAGATCTAGGCATTTCTCTGATGTGTGCATTTAAGGTGAGCGAAATTGTGTCTCTTAATCTCTATTCTTTAATAATCTCTAAAGCAAAGAACACCCAGTATACTTTTTCGAATTACCACCCTATGTTAGAAACAAATCAGATCTTCTTTTCAGCCTAAACAAATTTATACTATATGTCATTGTCTTTCTAACTACAGAAATGCAAAAACTCCAATAACTCTTTCTAGAGACAGAACCTACAGCTTTACTTCAGTCATCTATACAGTCATACCCAAAGTGCAAAAATTAGTTATAAAGCAACATGGACATTAAAAATAATAATATAGAAATAACATTTATAGGGGACTTCGAGATAAGATGGAAGCATAGTAGCAACCTCAGAGTTAGGTTAACCTGAAAATCTGAAACTTTTAGAAGAGTAGGAAGCATACTTGAATTGACAGGCCTAGATAAAGATTTTCTGAATAGGAAATAATACCAACAGTCAACAATTAAAAAGTTTCTGTTTTGCAAAATAAACTGTTAATCATGCAAAAAGGCAAAGATAGAATGGGAAAAAATCTTTTTTTCTATGAATCTGACTGTGGACTAATCTCTAAACAAACATCTCTAAATTAATCTCTAAACTAATCTCTAAATAAACATCAAGAAAGCAAACCACACAATTAAAAAATGGGTCCTGGAACTACAATAAGACTTTCAGAAAAAGAAATTCATATATCAAAGAAGAATCATTAAAAGTACGCAACTTCCTTGATCATCAGGGAAATGCAAATTAAAATTACTCTGCAATATCACTCTCGGTCAGAATGACTAGGATCAAGAACACAAACAAGTGAATGCTGATGAGGATGTGGAGAAAAGGAAATGCTTATTCATTGTTGGTGGGAGTGTACAGTGGTACAACCATGTTGAAAACCAATATGGAGTTTTCTCAGAAAAGCTAAAAACAGAGCTACCACATTACGCAGATGTAATACTTCTAGGAATATTCCCAAAGGATTCTATATCTTACTGTAAAGACACTTATGCATCCATGTTCACTGCAGCTCCATCCATAATAGCACGGAAATGGAATTAGCCTACATGTCCATCAGTAGAAAAATGGGTAATGAAATGTGGTACATATGCACATGGATGAGATCATGGAATTTGCTGGTAAATGAATGGCACTGGAAAATACAATATTGAGCAAGGAATCTCAGACACAGGAAGACAAATACCACATGTTCTTTGTTACATGCAGATGGTAGTGTTAAACTTCTGATTGATACTCTTAATTTGGAATTCTATAACAGGCAGAAAGCTGGTAAAGAGCCATTAAGTAGAAGAGGGAAAGGAGGGTTAGGGTGAAGACCTTAAAGAAGGAGATATAAAGTACCATGGGCAGCAGGAGAATAATGGGAGAAAATTCTTTTTTTTTTAACATTTTTTATTATTATTTCCGCTCATACAAACTTAATAGGTAGACCAGTTCCCTCCCCGGGAGAAAATTCTTAAGGGGAAAAGAAAGTGTGTAGGAAGGGCTGAGAGAGAAACAAAAAGTACTAAGCTTGTAAGATACAATCAGATAGAAACCTCCTATAATATTAATATGCCAAAACATTTTAATTTAAAAAAGAATAAGAACAGATATCCCTAAACAGGGGAATACAGAGAGAGGATAATAGAGAAAAAAAAGTCCTATGGTACTCTAACTAGAACCAGGAGGGAATTAAACAATTCTACAAGTAATAGGTGTATGGTATTTTCTGATAAGTTGTTGGTCATAGAGACCTCAAAAGTTCTTAGTTGCCCTCCAGAAAATGAAAAGTAAAACCTTATTACTGAAGATGCAGCACATGTGGATCACAGGACATGGGCAAAGAACACCATCTGGAACTGATCTGGAAGGTTCCTCCTTGCTGGTTTGCTTACACAGTACCAAAAAGTACTATGGAGCTACTGAAGGAGGAGGGCAGGAGATAGTGGGATGAGTGATGAAGGGATGAGTGATGATGAGGGGAGGGAGGGAAGGAACTGGGAAGGGAGAGAGAGAAAGGAAGGGGCAGGGACTATTACTCATTGTTCTTGTAAAACTAGAATAAATAAGTAAGTAAGTAAATAAATAAATAAATAAATAAATTACTGAAGGAGAAAAATAATCAACAGTTTCATTAATCTGCGAAAGTTGTAAGCTGAAATAACAATTGCCCAGGCAGGAGGCAACCATAAAGGTAATAATGGCATGAATGTCAAGGGGGCAACCAACAGCTCTCTTGTTGAATTTAAGCTCACTTTCCTCTCCCCAACCCCCCTGCTCCCCCTCCCCTGACCCCTCCCTTCTGATCCCCCAGTGCTTCCCCCCCAATCCCCAGAAAATCCTTTAATGTGCATGCCTGACTCTCCTCTGGATCCTCCTCTCCGATGAGGTGCAAGGACCCAGTGGTATTTCCCGGAACCCTTTCCTGTATTCCCCTTCAGCATAGGAACACTACTGTGGTTGTCAATGCCTCCAAGGATCTTGGTACCTTTAGCAAATGCTAGACTTTGTGGGGTCAATAGTGTGTTGGACATTGTGCAGGGCATGCAAAGTTCAATTATGGTTGCTTCGGCCCTAACTTATGTGGAGTATGTTGCATATCATTGCTCCTCCCATCCTTGTGCTCTTACAATCTTACCGCCCCCTCTTCCTCTAATTTCCCTGAGCTTCTGGATGGGGAGAGATTAGGCTGGCCTAGTTCTAGGTGGTTGATATAGAGTCTCTGAAGTTCTGGATTATGGTTTGTTGATTTTCTTTTGTGGTTTTGCTGCTCCTGCAATGCCCTTCACTCCATCCCAATGGGTATTGGATGTCACCCCCTGGCCAGAGATAAAAAGCTGTTAAACTAGAGTCTTGTTATAAGAGTATATTCAAAGGTAGATGTAATAAAAGTAGGAAACCACAACTCCCTAATAGGTGGCTACTAGTACCAAACCCACCCAGCCCACCTAGAGACACTTGACGATAAATCTCTGTAATACAGTAATTGCAAGGAGTATGAACAGGAGGGATGGGGTAGGAGGGCCACACCAGAAACAAGAAGAGAGGGGACCATGTTAAAGCAGAGAAAATAGGCCTCCATCAAGGACTGCAAGTAAGCAATGAGACATCTGGTTAAGTTCACAGACTTTTCGTTCCTGATCATCCATCTACCTTTGAATCTACTCTTTAGTAAGACTATTATAACAGCCTTTTATCTCTGGCTAGGAGGTGACATCCAATACCCATCAGGATGGAGCCAAGGGTGGTGCAGGAACAGCAAAACTGAAAAAAAAAATAATTCAGAACACCAGAGACCCTACATTAATCACCTGGAACCAGGCCAGCTTAATCTCTCCCCATCCTAAAGCTCAGGGAAATTTGCGGAAGAGAGGACGCTAAGATTATAAGAGCCTAAAGATGGGGAGGAGCAACGATATGCAAGATACTTCACACAAGTTAGGGCCAAAGTACCCATAATAGAACTTTGCATGACCTGAGCAATGACCAACATATCATTGACCCCTCAAAGTCTAGCATGGATCACAGGCACTAGGATCCTTAAAGGCAAGGGATTAACAGCCACAATAATGGCTCTAGGCAATGCTACTGAGTCCTTACACCTCATTAGAGTGGAGAACCCAAAGGAAAGTTTGACATTCACACTAAAGGATGTTCCAGGGATGGGGGAGAGAAAGGGGAGGGGGGAAGGAAGGGGAAAAGAGGGGAGGGAACAAGGGGGTCTGGGAGGGGTGGAGGGAGAGAGGGGATTGGGGTACCTATTAAGTTTGTATGAGTGGAAAGAATAAAGAATTAAAAAAGAATAAAAAAAACACTTGACTCATTTTCATATGGTTCACATAAATCTGGTCTATCCATCAGTGTTTGCTGCCTTCCTGCCATGCAGAATTCTGCCTGCTGGTGACCACCGTCCCATCACCCAGCCTGACTTGAACAGGAGATTCCCATAATTCCACACACCCATTTCATTCTCCCAACCCGCTTGGCCCACACCTGTGCTTGAGACCTGAGCTTGCATCACCTCCTTGTTTGCTGCTCTCAGTGAACAAGAAACACCCACACCAAACTTGATTTCCAGTAAAGTTTCTTTCAGATTGACATCAACAAAGGGGAAGGGAGCAGAAGGGAAAAAGGATGTCATTTTGTCCACAATTCTTCCTTAAATATTTCCAGCTTGCAAAATTTGTTATCACTCACTCACCCTTCACTCTATTTTGATAGTCCCTCTTTTTTTCATTTCTGAAGTCCAAAAGTAAATCCAAACATTAAATATTCTAAAAACAAACAAAAATGCCTAAATACACTTTCCCCATCCAAGAACACTGGTAGCAATAACTCAAAAGTACTGTTAGTGAAATCATTTTATTTTTAAAAATGTGTCCAAATAATTTTTGAATTGATACCAAAAGTCTTTGCAAGGATGAGAAACATGTGGAATGGGCACAAGAGGCAGGATAGTGCTGCTGTGAGAAATGGGTGAGAGCAGCATTTATCTTTATGGGTAACCTGAGAAGAATCAATCAGACAGCCTAGACTAGATTTAAAAAAGGTGAAGAAAGAGACATGTGACCAAAAACTAACTAACCTCGTTGAGAGCGGAATTTCAGTGCTGATTTGTTGTTTAAGTAAGACGAATTGACTGAGCAATTTACACAGATCCTGAGTTCATTGCCTTGCAGCTCAACAAGACTGTCTGGAGATCCTGGGATGATATTTCAGAAACATGCGCTCAGAGAATCTTGTACCAGAATGTAGGTTTGTTTAGCTTGCTTTGCTGTCTTGTTACATATAAACATACAGAAATTTTAAGTGTGGCTAACTGAAAACACTCTTCACTGTATTTGAAGAGATGGAATATATATTAGCCATTGGGAAGGAAAGGAAGGAAGGGAAGGAGGAGAGAAGAAAAAAAGAAAACATGACAATTTAATCAACAAACAAGTTCTAAAATAGAGACATGGAAAAAGTACTTCTTAATTCTGTACATTGCTTTGATATCACAGTTTGTATGCAAGAAAACCTATGAGCTGGCCATAATGACTACCTGCTTTCTTCTGACTGGTATCTGTTTCAGCCAAGAACTTGCTTCTTGACTCAGGAGTTACTTACCTCTTCTCAGAGTCTTCAGCTGCCTGAGGAAAAGCTCACAGACATTCCTAGATGATGGTCCCACAGTCAAGAAACTGCTAAAAAAAGAAAAAGACAAGCATGGAAATGCCACATCTTATGCTAGTGAAGTAGAGTCCTGTCCTTTACTCTGTACCTAGACCAAAATCAGTGTGCCAGGACCATGGTAAGAAGCCTTCTGCCCTAGCCGAGACTGCCAAGAGACAGTCACCTGATGAATGTGCAAAAGTGAAACGTGACCCTCAGCTACGAGCAAGATGAGAGTGTCGGTTCCTAGAGGCTCCTCTTGGGCCTGTTGTGTAGTCTGGAGCAGCAATGGAAACATTTCCAGATCCTAGTTATGTGGTGTTAAGTTAGAGGCCAGGCATGCTGGCAGATGTATGTCCCAGGAACACTACCCATCCTACCCCACACTCTACCCCCCCCCCAAAAAAAAACGCAAGAGTGAGAAACTCCAGTGACTATCTCCTCAGTAGGAAATAGTTTGTGTCAGGGAGAAGAGAAAACCACATGTATTAATAGGATGTTTCCCAAAGGACCAGAGAATTACTGTCTTCCCTCTATGGAAAGCACACAATTCATTAAAACAGAGAATCTGTGTGATCCTGGAAAAGTCCCCTTAGTCATCACAGTCCTGACCCTCAAAGATTCATACAGCCAGGAATCAGCAAATGTGGCAGACTGCCAAGTGCTTTCTGATTGCATTCACCCTTGTTTACCCATTAGAATGCCTACAGGGCAGTAACACCATCATTCAGCAGTCAAAAGGACTTTTGAGGGAGCTCTGAGTGGCTGGCCACACCTTCAAGTGGCTGAGGTCAAGGGTTAGCAGGCATCAATGATCACCACACCCTGCAGTTCTCATGACAGTCAAGGCCCCTTACCTGTCTCTGAAGGAAAATTCATAATTATCTCATATTTCTCTTTTCTATTTTCATAATACATCAATAATTTGAAGAAACAAAAATCTACCAAAACATCCAATAATATCCATTTGCATACAATATTTAATTCTCATAAACAGATTGAAAGTAAAATTTTTAAAAATTTTTTATTATATATTTTTTTATTTTTATTATATATTTTTTTATTTTCTGTCCCTCCCTCCCTTCACCCTTCCCTGGACCTTCCTGTTCCCTCCCTGCTTTATCCATTCTTTTCTCCTCTCCCTCCTTTTCTCCCAGTGCCCCTCCCCCATCTCTGAAGCATCCTTTAATGAGTATATCAAACTTTCCTCTGGGTCCTCCTCTCTGATGAGGTGTAAGGACTCAGTGGCATTTCCTAGAACTCTTTCTTGTGTTCCCCTTAAGTATAGGAACACTATTGTGACTGTTAATCCCTTGCTTCTAAGGATCCTAATGCCTTTAGTCCATGCTAGAATTTGAGGGATCAACGATATGTTGGTCATTGTGCAGATCACGCAGAGTCCTGTTATAATTGCTTCGGCCCTAACTTGTGTGGAGTATCTTGCATATCATGACTCCTCCCATCCTTTTGCTCTTACAATCTTACCGCCCCCTCTTCCACAAATTTCCCTGAGCTTCAAGATGGGGAGAGATTATGCAGGCCTGATTCCAGGTGGTTGTTATAGAGTCTCTGATGTTCTGAATTATGGTTTGTTGATAATTTTTTTTCAGTTTTGCTGTTCCTGCAATGCCCTTGGTTCCATCCTGATGGGTATTGGATGTCACCCCCTGGCCAGAGACAAAAACCTGTTAAATTAGAGTCTTGTTATAAGAGTCCATTCAAAGGTAGATGGAATAGAAGTAGGAGACCGTGGTGAGAGAGGGGTCAATCACCCATTTGCAAAATGGTTACTTTCTATCTGGCAGCCTATATGCCCTCCCCTTCTAGTAAGATCGTACCTCATCAGTTGGAAATGATCAGGAAGGAAAGTCTGTGAACGTAATCAGATGTCTCATTACTTACTTGCAGTCCTCGATGGTGGCCTATTTTCTCTGCTGTAACTTGGTCCCCTCTGTTTCTGGGGGGCCCTCCTTCCCCATCCCTCCTGTTCATAATCATTACAATTACTGTAGGTATTACAGAGATTTGTCTTTGAATGTCTCTAAGTGAGTTTGGTACTAGGATCCACTTATTAGGGAGTACATATGGCGCTTAATTTTCTGTGTCTAGGATACTTCACTCAATATAATTGCTTCTAATTCCATTCATTTCCCGGCAAATTGCATTAAATCATCATTTTTGATGGCTGAGTAGTATTCCATTGTATAAATGTACCACATTTTCCTTATACATTCATCAACTGTTGGACATTTGGGCTGATTCCATGACTTTGCTATTGTAAACAGTGCTGCTATGGTCGTGCTTGTGCTATCGAGGTAAATGTTTGCTGTATGGGGAGTTATTCTCAAAAGTTGTATAGCAGGGTCATATGGCATTTCAATCTTTAACTTCTTTAAGAATCACCAGACAGCTTGCCAGAGTG
This sequence comes from Typhlomys cinereus, assembly GCA_023101885.1. Lineage (NCBI taxonomy): Eukaryota > Metazoa > Chordata > Mammalia > Rodentia > Platacanthomyidae > Typhlomys > Typhlomys cinereus. The sequence continues at coordinate 222,176 of JALPQD010000926.1, read as the reverse complement.
GTTGTATGACCCTGCACTCCCACCGGCAATGTAAGAGAGTTCCCCTCTCTCCACATCCTCTCCAGCATTTGGTGTTGTTTTTATTGTGAATTTTTGCCATTCTGACCAGGGTGAGATGATATCTCAGGGAGGTTTTGATTTGCATTTCCCTGATGGCTAAAGGTATGAAACATTTTTTAAGATATTTGTTAGACACTTTTTCTTATATCAAGACTCTAGATTAACAGCTTTTTATCTCTGGCCAGGGGATGACATCCAATACCCATCGGGATGGAGTGAAGGGCATTACAGGAGCAGCAAAACCGCAAAAGAAAATCAACAAACCATAATCCAGAACTTCAGAGACTCTATATCAACCACCTAGAATTAGGCCAGCCTAATCTCTCCCCATCCAGAAGCTCAGGGAAATTTGAGGAAGAGGGGGCGGTAAGATTGTAAGAGCACAAGGATGGGAGGAGCAATGATATGCAACATACTCCACATAAGTTAGGGCCGAAGCAACCATAATTGAACTTTGCATGCCCTGCACAATGTCCAACACACTATTGACCCCACAAAGTCTAGCATTTGCTAAAGGTACCAAGATCCTTGGAGGCAAGGGATTGACAACCACAGTAGTGTTCCTATGCTGAAGGGGAATACAGGAAAGGGTTCCGGGAAATACCACTGGGTCCTTGCACCTCATCGGAGAGGAGGATCCAGAGGAGAGTCAGGCATGCACATTAAAGGATTCTCCGGGGATTGGGGAAGGGGAGGCACTGAGGGGTAGGGAAGGAGGGGTGAGGGGAGGATGAGCAGAGGGGTAGTGGGAGGAGGAGGGAGGGAGGGAACCGGTGTACCTATTAAGTTTGTATGAACAGAGATAATAAAAAATGTTAAAAAAAAGATATTTGTTAGACATTTTAATTTCATCCCTGGTAAAGTTTCTTTTAAGTTCCAGGGCCCATTTTTTAATTGGGCCATTGTTTTCCTTGGAGTTTGGTTTTCTAAGTCCTTTCTGCACTCTGGATAATAGAGCTCTATCAGATATGTGGTTAGTGAAGATTTTCTCCCATTCTGTGGGTTGCCTGTGTGCTCGTGTTACAATCTCTTTATCTGAACAGAAGCTCTTTAATTTCACAAGATCCCATCTGTTGAGTGTTGGTTGTAGTGACTGTGCTATTGGATGTCTGTTCAGGAACTGTTGGCCTAGTCCAATCAGCTCAAGGGAGTTCCCTACCCTTTCAACTATGGTTTTAATAGTCTCTAGCCTTATATCGAGGTTCTTGATCCATTTGAAGTTAATTTTTGTACATGGTGACAAGTACGGGTCCAGTTTTAATCTTCTTCATGTGGAGATCCAGTTTTGCCAGCACATTTGTTGAAGATGCTGTTCTTTTCCATTGGATTTTTTGGGCCCCTTTGTTAAAGATCAAATGGCTTTAGTTGTTTGGGCTTATATCTGGGTCTTCAACCCTTATCCATTGATCTGTGTGTCTATTTTGGAGCCAATACCAGGCTGTTTTCACAATTATGGATTTGTAGTATAGACTAAGGTTCGGTATGGTGATACCTCCAGCCGTGTTTTTGTTACTCAGGATTGTTTTTGCTATCCTGGGTCTTTTGTGCCTCCATGTGAATTTTGAGATTGTTTGGTCAACTTCTTTGAAGAATTGCTTTGGGATTTTAATTGGTATAGCATTGAACTTGTATATTGCCTTTGGTAGGATGGTCATTTTTACAATGTTGATTCTGCCAATCCAGGAACGTGGGAAGTCTTTCCACCTTCTGGTGTCTTCTGCAATTTCTTTCTTTAGGGTTTTAAAGTTTTCATTTTAGAGGTCTCTTACCTCCTTGGTTAGGTTTATACCAAGGTATTTCATTTTTTAGGGGCTATAATAAATGGGATTGTTACTCTCAGGGCTTTTTCACTTCTTTCATTCTGGGCATATAGGAAGGCCACTGATTTTTGTACATTTATTTTGTATCCTGCCACCCTGCTGAACTTCTGTATTAGTTCCAAGAGCTTCCTGGTGGAGTGTTTAGGATCACTCAGGTACACAATCATGTCATCTGCAAATAGAGATAACTTGACTTCTTTCTTGCCCATTTGAATCCCTTTCATGTCCCTTTCTTGTCTTATGGCTTCAGCTAAGACTTCAAGTACAATATTGAAGAGAAGTGGTGAGAGTGGACAGCCTTGTCTAGTTCCTGATTGAAGTGGAAGTTCTTCAAGTTTTTTCCCATTGATTATAATCCTTGCTGTTGGCTTTTTATACAGCTTTTATTATATTGATAAAGGTTCCTTCCATTCCAACCTTCTCTAGGGTTTTGATCATAAAGGGCTGTTGGATCTTGTCAAAAGCTTTTTCTGCATCTATCGAGAGTATCTTGTGGTCTTGAACTTTGGACTGGTTTGTATGGTGAATTATACTTATTGATTTGCGTATGTTGAACCATCCTTGTGTGCCTGGGATAAAGCCTACTTGTTCCCCGTCGATGATCTTTTTGATATGTTTTTGAATCCGATTTGTTAAGACTTTATTGAGAATCTTTGCATCTGTGTTCATCAGAGAGATTGGCCGATAGTTTTCTTTTTTAAGTGTATCTTTATTAAGTTTTGGGATTAAGATGATATTAGCTTCATAGAAGGGATTTGGTAGTGTTCCTTCCTTTGCTATTTGATGGAACAGTTTAAAGAGTATTGGTGTTATTAACTCCTTAAATGTCTGATAGAACTCTGTGCTGAATCCATCTGGTCCAGGACATTTTTTGGTGGGAAGATTTGAAATTACTTCCTTAATTTCCTCATATATTATAGGACTATTTAAATAATTCACAACTTCCTGATTCAATTTAGGTAAGTTGTGTTTACTTAGGAATTCATCCATCTCTTTTGTGTTGTCAGATTTCACAGAGTATAAGTTTTTGAATTATGACATTATAATTCTCTGGATTTCTTGGGTATCAGTAGTGATAACTCCATTTTCATTTCTAATTTTGTTAATTTGGGTTTTCTCTCTCTTGCTTTTGGTTAATTTAGCTAAGGGAGTATCAATATTATTGATTTTTTTCAAAGAACCAGCTTTTCGACTGGTTGATTCTCTGTATCATTTTCCTAATCTTGATTTCAGATATTTCTCCCCTTATTTTGCAAATCTCCTCCCTTCTACTCCTTTTGGGATCAGATTGCTTTAGTGTCTCTAAAGCTTTTAGCTACATTGTTAAGTTATTTATTTCTGATGTTTCCATTTTTTTGATATAGGCATTCAGAGGTATGAACTTACCTCTTAGTACAGCTTTCATTGTGCCCCAGAGATTTTGGTAAATTGTATTTTCATTATCGTTCACTTTCAGGAAATCTTGAATTTCCTTTGTAATCTCTTCCTGAATCCAATTCTCATTCAGCATCATAGTGTTAAGTTTCCAGGAGTTATTGTATTTTTTGTTGCTTGTTGTGTTGTGGATGTCCAACTTTAGGCCGTGGTGGTCTGATAAGGTACAGGCTAGAATTTCAACTTTCCTTATATGTGGAGATTTGTTTTGTGTCCCAATATGTGATCTATTTTGAGAAAGTTCCATGTGCTGCTGAGAAAAATGTGTATTCTTTTGTGCGTGGATGAAAAGTTCAATAGAGATCTGTAAGGTCCATTTCACTAAGGGTTTGATTAAGCTCCAAAATGTCTCTGTTAAGTTTTTTACCTGTAGATCTATCCCATGTTGAGAGGGCAGTGTTGAAATCCCCCAGAATTATCGTTTTGGGATTGATTTCTTGCTTTAGACGCTGTAGGGTTTGCTTAATGAATGTGGGGAGGCCCGTATTGAGTTCATATATGTTCAATATTATGAAGTCTTCCTGGTAAATTGTACCTGTGACTAAAATGTAGTATCCATCTGTGTCTCTTATGATATTTTGGTTTGAAGTCCACTTTGTCCGATAGCATAATGGCTACCCCTGCCTGTTTTCTGGTTCCATTAGCTTGCAGAATTTTGGACCAGTCTTTTATTTTTAGGATGTGCCTATCTTTTGTGGTGAGATGGGTTTCCTGCAGGCAGCAGATGGATGGATTGTGATTTTTAATCCAAGTTTGTAATCTGTGTCTCTTGATCGGTGAGTTAAGTCCATTAACATTTAATGTTATAATGGAGAAACTATTTTTAACTCCAGACATTTATTATGTTTCATGGCTTTTCTAAGTGTATTGTTACACCTTTAGGTTTTGGTAGTATTATACTTCCCTTTTGTTCTCCTGGATATGCCTTTTTTTTTTTTCAAGCTTGAGTATCATTTCTAGCATTTTTTGAAGGCCTGGTTTGGTGGACATGTATTCCTTCAAGTTTTCTTTGTACTGGAAGATTTTTCTTTCTCCCTTGATCATGATGGATAGTTTTGTGGGGTATATTAGCCTGGGTTGACATTTTTGCTCATTCAATACTTGAAGTATGTCTCTCCAAGCTCTTCTTGCTTTTACTGTTTCGACTGAGAAGTCATTTGTTATTTTAATTGGTTTACCTTTAAAAGTGACTTGTTTTTTTCCCTTGATGCTCTCAGCACCATTTCTTTATCTTGAATGTGGAGTGTTTAAACTATTATTTGCCATGACGAGTTTCTATTTTGGTCATATCTGTTTGGGGTGCAGAATGCCTCTTGTATATGGATGGGCCTCTCTTTTTTTAGATGAGGAAAGTTTTCCTTGATGATCGTTTGAAAAATTTCCTCAGGGGTGGTATTTTGAGATTCTTCCTCTGGTATTCCATGGATACGTATGTTAGGCTTCTTCAGGGTGTACCATATTTCTTGAATATTTCTCTCAAGTATCTTTTTGGCTTTAACAACCTCTTCCATTGAGCTGGTTAATACTCCCACTTTGTCTTCAAGGTCTGAAATTCTGTTTTCTGATTCATTAGTTCTGCTGATAAGACTCTCCGTGGAGTTCTGGGTTGAAGATAACTTGTCTTTTAGTTCAGTTTTTAACTCTGCTTGAGTCTGTTTTAACTGCTCTATGCTTGTTTTTGTTTCTTAAACTGTTTTTCTCAACTCTTCCAATTGTCTGTTGTGTTCCTCTTCAAAGCGATTGATACGATTATTTATTTTTTCCCAGATTTCCTCTTTCATAGTATTGAACATGGTAATGATCATGTTTTGAAAGTCGTTACCCTGGGTCAGGCTTTCTTGGCCATTTTCCGTGGGTTTGTTCTGGTTGGAGTCTATCATTATGGGATTGATTCCTTCAGTGGGAGATTTGTTTACTTGGGTGTTGTTTCTCTTTGACTTGGGCATTGTCGGTTTAACTCTTGAGACCTCCTTTCAATTTCTGTGCGTTTTTCACTGAACTGAATTATTTGGCCTAAAGTTTCGGGGTTGGCTGGGGGCAGAGCTTACCTAGGTCTTGGTGAGTCCCGGCTGGACTGCACGCGGGGGAGGATGCAGCAGGTGGCAGGGTGCTATTTAACCTGGGGAGCTGAGGCGTGTCCCGGGAGAATGGGGTCCTCCCTGGCCCGGCTCAGCTCCTGGCTCTGGCTGGCTGATGGGAGGAGCTGGGTCCCTTGGGCTGCCTGGGGTTCTGGAGGTGGGCGGAGGCGAGCTTACCTAGGTCGCGGTGAGTCCAGGCTGGACTGCCCACGTCCTGGGGGGCGGTGGGTTGGGGAAAGGGCTTTAAAAATATTTTAAAGGAGTAAAAATTAAATTTGTGCCATTAGTATTCAAAATATGAGTTTCCATTTTCTGTGAATACCTGTCTGAATATGTTTATAAAAATGTTCAAACTATATCCTGTACATTTCTAGTTTGTTACATTTTCTCCACATCAAGTCCCAATTCACCTGAAATTCAGAGACAACTGTTGCTTCCAGCTGAGCTTCACACATCCTCCAGTACTTCTCATGGCTTCAGTGAAAGGTCCCATAACTTGAGGACTGCTGCCTTCCTTCACAAGATGTTAGCCCTTCAAAATCTCCCCAGGAATTCCTGCCTTTCTCATATACCTAATATCACAGCTCTGATTTAGAGAACTGTAAATACCCTGTTATCTTTCTCAGGATACGGCATCTCTGCCTAGATAATGTTTTCTTGTAACTGTATTAACATGATACCAGTGTCCACATAAAAGGGCATGCAGTAATACTGAAAATCTACCAACACTTGAGTCAAACTGTGGGCACCCAAACTCTGTAAAGGTGCAGGGACTGGTATTTCGTTTACAAACCTGTGCCTTGTGCTGGGCCTGGTAATCAACCCTTGCAATCCCAGACTTGGAAGCCTGAGGCAAGAGAATGTTTCTTGAAAAACATGGAACGAGAAGTCCCATGATGCATCAGCTCAAAGATGATGGCAATGATGCATTTAGAAGTCTTGGCGCTATGACTTACACGAGGAAAAACAAGGTAGTGAGTGAGCAGACTGGGTCATTACACACACATCCTTCACCTAGCAGGGAGTTCATGTCAGCCGCCCCATGACAAGTGGGGGCTCATGCAGAAGGACGTGAGCTGAATAGTCAAGATCGCAGGATAATGTATGTTACGATCTACCACACACGTGTGAGGAAGGATAATTGCCACAAACCGCCTAGAACTGAAACAGCGGGAAAAATGCAGAAATATGAGTATGTGATTGAGACACAGTATGTTAATATGGAATTTAATATGTCCAGACTGAGGAACCACAGACAAACTGTGTTACATATGCCCAAGCTGAAGACTCACAAGAAAGTGTGTAATATGTGTGTAATATGTATAATGTGTGTAATATGCCCAAGCCAAAGAACCTCAGGTAAGTTGTATTAACTATGCCCAGGCTGATGTATGGCACATGGTCATAGGTAAATACGAAAGAGGAAGTACCCACACTGATATATGAATGTGGGAATCAGCCGTGTAAAAACTTGCATAACACACTGATGAGATCATAACAGAATTGCCACACTCAAAGCCGCCATGAAGAGAGTAGTGCAAACCCTTCAACACTTCTAACAGAGGGAGAGGCAGTCATGGAGGTCAGTCAGCTGTATGTGTGCTGGGGCTCAAGGAAGGTGCATCACAGCCTGCGGACCCGAGGATATGTCGGTTGAAAGAGCAGCATCACTAAGGCTTGGGCTTTCTGTTCTGCATAGCTAAAACAGATGCTTCAATTTCTGCAAAAGAAAAATTATTATCTCTGTCTAGCATAGTTATGAAATAGAATCAAGTTTATGAAAAGTGAAACACCTAGAACAGCGATCTCATTTTGATTTGTGTGTTTAATATTACGCAACCACACTTGGACACAGGTTATATGGGCTATTCAAATCACTCAGCTTGCCCAGGGCTGACCTAGTAAAACTGACTTCCCGAATCAATGTGCAAGTCATGAACACACCAGGTAATCCATTCAGTCATAGAAAGCAGCATTTTCCTTCACCTCTTTTGTCTCTTAACAATGAGAAAACCCCACTTAGTCATATGATTTTACCCAGAATTTTCTTCAGTGCTTCCTTCACTTCCTTGTTTCTCAGAGTATAAATCAAGGGGTTCAACATGGGGGTGACAACTGTGTAAAAGAGGGAAACAAACTTTCCCTGGTCCTTGGATCGGCTCTTGGCTGGTTGCAGGTACATGAAGATGATGGTCCCATAGAAGATGACAACAACCATGAGATGGGAGGAACAGGTCCCAAAGGCTTTCTGCCTCCCTGCAGCTGACTTGATCCTCAGAACCGCCTGGCCAATGTAACCATAAGAGACCAGGATGAGCGAGACTGGCACTATCAGGAAAAGGACACTGGCCACAAAGAGCTCAGCTTGGTTGAAGGTGGTGTCCACACAGGCCAGTTTGAGGAGGACAGGGACCTCGCAGAAAAAGTGATCCACATGACAGTGCCCACAGAAGGGCAGCTGCAGGGTGAGAGTGGACTGGACCAAGGTGGTGGCCAGTCCACTGAGCCATGCCACAGATGCCAGGGTATGACAAAGTCGAGGATGCATGACAACGGCGTAATGGAGTGGACGGCATACAGCAACATAGCGATCATAGGACATCACTGCCAACAGAACACACTCCGTGGATCCCAAGGCCAAGGAAACATAGAGCTGAACCACACAGCCCCCGTAGGTGATGGACTTATCTGACCCTCCCAGATTGACTAGAAGCTGAGGAATTATGCTGCTGGTGAAACAGAGGTCCAGGAAGGAGAGGTGTGAGAGGAAGAAGTACATGGGTACATGTAATTTGGGCTCCAGGCAAGAAACCAGAATGATGGTGGTGTTACCCAGAAGGGTCATGAGGTAAAGGAAAAAGATGACCCCAAATAGAACCAGCTCGAGCTGAGGCCGCTCTGAAAACCCAACTAGGACAAACCCAGGGCAGCTGCTGTTGATCCACCACATCGCTCTGAGTTTTTTTTACTCCAAGAAGTCATATCGGAGGAAATCGTGGGGCTTTTATTTGAGACTCTTGGCAGTGATGATAGATTTTGAGAAATGAGACTAGGCATAGGTAAAAAGAAAGGGCTGCAGTAGAGAACACCAGTGTGGTCCACCCTTGACTATGCCGTGGAATGCCATGTTGGCTCTGATGATGGAGCTATTCCACATACCTTAAAGATAAGTCAAAAGTTAAAATCAAGAATGGGATCTTCTCAATTTTCTCAGTATTATTTTTTCAAAATGTAAAATTTGATGAATACTTTAGCTACAACCACTGCAGATGTGCAGAATCATTTCAGAACCTACCACAACCTAAGCAGACTGGGGAGATCCAAGGAGAAGCACAGTACAGTACCAATGCTCTCTGCTCACTAGGATCATGAACGGGAATGTACCATCTACAGACACATTGGACAGTTCTGTGGAGTGGCCCTGTCTTGCTCCTAGACATGAAAGGAAAATGGTCCTAGCCTAAAGAATTGTAAAGCACAGAAATGAAAGATATTATTATAGATGATCCAAGAAAAAACAAGAAATTAATTTGAAGATCAGTTACTACACACACTGGCTATACCACATAAGACAATAAAGTACTTGCATATAAACTTGAGCCAATTTTTTAAAGAATCATAATTACTAGATGTCATTTGAATAGCATATATCCTGTGGAGGTTTTGGTTTGGTTTGAATCTTCCTTCTAAGTGTGCTAACTAGGCATGATGGCCCTTATCCTGTAATCCCAGTGCCCAGGAGGGAGAGGTAGAAAAACCTCTGTAGCCCAGCTGAGAACCAGAGTGATCACATCTCAAAAAGCCCAAGAAAAAGTGAGAATGATGGTTCTAAAAATGCAGATTTTTCCCCACTGATCTCACATGTGCCTATAACACTGACTACAATTTCATAACAGCACAACTAGGAAACCAAAGGAGCACGCCCACTTCTCTCATCAAATGACCAAACCCTGGCCTTCTAGAGAAAAACATGACGAATTAATCAAGGGTAAACTGCAACTTCTTTTTTAAAGCAAGCTAAGATCTTGTTTATACCTTGAATTTGTTTACACATAATCCAGTCTAGTTTTAATATATTGGTCAGTTAAATATCCTTGTCTATATCACTAGTATGGTTATTTGATCTCAAGTTTTAACATTTTCCTTTTTTCTTATCACAACAAACTCATGACTAGCATCCTGCCCTACGAAACACCAGAGTCAAGTGCACAGTCCCTAGATATACCCCTGTCATCTGTCTTCAGAGAAATGGAGGGTACTGGGGAAAGAATGGACTTGGGGTTACATTCTGCTTCTCCATGTTCCACTGCATCACTTAAACAAATCACTGAATAACCCAAGCTTCTAATTTCAGATCTGTACCGTGGATATGAAAGTGCTCATAGTTGTGTGGGGATACCGCAAGGATGTGCTTGACCTACATGGAGAAGACAGCAGGGGCCTTCAGTGCTCTCTGCAGTGGTGTGAAAACGTCCCGTCAAATCTCTTCTGCATGCTGTCAAGCACCTAAGAGAGCATAGCTAAGCCTCAAGTCAAGTCTGTTTTGCCTTCAGGTCCCAAACTTAGACCGTGTGGATTTTCATCATCACATCCTGTTGCCACTGTGAAAAGACATAAATCTGCCTGCACATTTCCATGCATCCTTTAAGACTTGCTGCAAGTAACATGAGGCTTTTTATTAATTTTTTTATTATTATTCAGTTGTGCATGTGTGCACGCATGCGCGTGCGTGTGTGTGCGTGTGTGTGTGTGTGTGTGTGCGTGTGTGTGTGTAGAACCACAGGCGAATTCGGGAACCACCATGGACCGTCTCCACCTCCTCCTTGTTTACTCTGCCCAGGGATTCACAGGTTCCGCCCTACCGGGACCAGAAATGCAGGCTGCCCCCGCTTCTGCCCAGCGTCTATACGTGGGGTCTAGGATCCGAACTCAGGACCTTCTGCCTGCAAGGCAGAGGCTTAACCCCTGAGCCACCTCTCCAGCCCCCACATGAGGCTTTTTAGAAAAAAGCAACATTTGCCTTTAAATTCTGTATATTTTCTCTCTCTCTTTATGCATTGACATTATCCAAGAACAGTGACCGTGAACTTTTACTTGTCTTTGTGTCATTATCTAATATTTTCTCAGAAAAAAAAAGTTTGTTAGATAAATTTGTGCTTCTTGAGCACTGTTACCTCACTGAGTTGATGAGGTGGCTGCACTGTCATCTGTGTAGAAAGACATTTTACAGAAAGGTAGACAGATCACACTGAAAACAGTGTTACTTCACAGGATGGATGTGTTCCACATTCAACTGTGGACAAATGTGGAACACATCAAGGAGCACAACCTTTTGGAGATTTGAAGTGCATGAAGACACAGATGGATGACTGTTCTCAAGCCATACAGAACACTGTATCACGCACACTGTCAAGTGTTTAAAGATACAGGTTCAAAAACAAATTTTGTGCACATATATAAACATGATAAAAATCAGAAGGAAGTTTTTCAACATTACTTTTCATGTTGTAACAGACCCATATTCTACTGACTTTTCCCATGTTGCTCCATTCAATTGCGAATATATTGAAGACCATCTTTCCTGGCAGGCTAGACACATTTTGAAGTACTTTGTGTACACAGTAAATGGAAATCTACCCTCTGGATACTTCTTTTTGTCTATATTTCATATTTACATGGATATCTATCATGCCTAGGTCCTTCCACTAGATATCAGAAATATGTTTTAAACGGATGTGAGTTTTCCTCTTGAGAACCTTGTCACCTCCTATTCATGTGAACTTTCCTGAGAGAATTCACAGCTGTCACCTGCAGGTGCTACTATGAAGGGATTTGGAAGATGGATGGTGAGAGAGGGTCTGTTTGATCTGCGGTGCCCACCTTTGGAGAGGACTTCCTGTCCTTGACAGCAAGCGGGTCCTTGGGTGAGTGAGGGTGCTAAGATCAGGTTTTCAGACAGTTGCCATAAGTGAGCGGAATCACATTTGCTGTTACATGCGCACCCAGACACTGAGTCACTGGGAGAGCCACGAACCTCTGCGGGCTTATCTCTCCGGAGGAGGAAATGAGCTGAGCATAGAGAAGCAGTTTCCTCGGGGGATTTTAGTGACAGGAGCCCACATTTCAGTATTCCTCACAGATCTCCCGGGTTTGTGATGAAATGAACTTACTTTTATTGCTGAAACAGCACAGCTCTCCTTCAAGTCATCCAGCTTGGTTCTCATCTAAGCTAATTGTCTTGTGGAGGATTGATTTATTTTGAGGGACAGTATCGAGCTTTCCAAATTTGACTTCTTCCTTGAAAAGTTCTCATAATATAAATTCTCACTGCACACTCATGGCTCCCAAGAAGCGTGTCCCCCAGGCCACATAGCAAGTATTGTTTTGGTCAAATGCATTTGATCTACAGGAGTAGGAGAAGGTGAGGTTACAGGAAAGATAAAGACAGGGTCAGTGGTAGCAGAGCTTCTGACAAATATTAGGGACTGGTGGATATGGTCAGAAAGGGAATGTAGAGTAAAAACAGAACTTTGAAGAAACCATAGCTAAGATGCAGCTCTGCAGCACCTGGGCCTGCAGCTTCAGTTGAGAATCATGACACAGACAGCCAGTGACTAGAGCTGGTTTCTCCCAGGCAGCTTGTGGTTCAGCTGCAGAATAGAGGATTGTGAGATGTGCTAAACAGCCACCCCACAGATGGGTCCTGTGAAAAATATTTAAAATGATCTTTACAAATCAGTTCCCCATTTCCAGCAGAACTCTTCCCCTAAGATGCCAGAAAAGTGGCATCCAGCTGGCCATGACTGAGAGAAGGTCTTCTCTCCACTTGCCTCGATCCTGCAGGATCTTGTGTTGACTGAGTCACCTTTACTCAGAAATGGAATGAAAAAATAGAGAAGAAATAACACTGTGGAAAGATTGGATTATAAAATATTCATTTTACTGTAATGAAAATGTAAGTTGTGCCAGGGCAAAATGCCCTTTCTACTCTCTGATCTGCGTGCCACATGCATCACTATGAAGGAGTGCATGTGAATATTCATGTGCATCCACCCCACACGCCTGAAAGGCAGGAGTCTACATTTTGAAATGCCCCACGTCTCCCAGCCCCTTTATCAAAACTGTATTATTGCCCTTTACACTCACCCTGCTCCGCATGATACAACACCAATGTACCCTGCTGCCGGCTCGCTAAATATCCTCCAAACAGTTCCATCTCTTTGTGTTTCCATATCTGGATAAAAGAACATAAAATTAGAATGACTCATATGCTCTAAGAAAAACTAAAACTATCTTATATTTAAATTAAATTTATCTTTTAGCATAAGAACATAAAAATTGTACATTTTGATAGGAAGCCATGTGATATTTTGATGATTTAAAGCCATGTGGATACATTATTAAATGAGGTAAAATATAACTGTTTCAACAAATGTTTTTATGTTGAAAATATTCAAACCTTACCTTTTTGGATTTTGTATTTCTAATACTTTATTATAAAAATATGAATTTAATTATATGGACACATTCAATACTCAGTTCCTAAAACAATGCAATACCATGCATAGATCCTTATCTACTGTTAATGATTTTAAGAATGATTGTTTTTGAGAACTTCCTAGCAAATAGCTGGTGATATAATTTTGAATAATTTTTCTATCACTGCTTTTAGGTTATTCTATTAACTACATTAAATCCATGTTAAAACAATATTGCTTACATTTTTAGATGTTGGAGTTGTAACTTTAGTTTTTAAATGAATAAAAGCTTTTTCTTTAGATAGATGAATTATTTTTACACAGCTGTTATCACAGCTACACACTTTCATCTTCATTCTCCAGCTCAATCACCTTTCATTCAGTTTTAGTCATTTTTGCATTGCTGTGAATCAAACCCAAGACTCCTCCACTTGTCGCGTAAACTCCCCTCGTTGCCAGCATGTGCCCACCCTATTCTATTGCCCACCAGCCCACCAGAGCATCATACTTCCACTGAACATAATGTAGCAAACATTGGCCAACCTTTCCTTTCTCCAGCATGCCATAACCACCATTATACATTTTAAATTACTTTAAGCCAATAAACTATATATTAAAATAAAACTTATGAAACTGATGAATACATCAGATATTTCTTCACAAGAAAATTTCTTTTATGACTATGTAGCAATTGAATGGATTCCCTCACCTCAGTCCATCTTTTGAATTTGAGTATATCCTGTTAAAGTCAGCATATTAGCTCAACTATAAGAATTTATAGAAAATATATTTTAGATTTATCCTTCCAGATTGTGAAACAGCCTGTAAATTCTGAAGAAAGACGAGTAAGCAGTATTTAAGTAGGCACATCCAAAATAGAGAGAGGAACTTCTCCCAAGATCTAGGGCAGATCTATTCTGTTCAGAAAGCAGTGGATTTAATGAAGTGTAGATGCTCACATACACTAGAGACTCTACTTGGTGCCTGGGGATGCCCTGTCCCTTTAGGGACACCTGTCCAACACAGGATGACCAAAGAGACCGGCACATCATAATTGCTGTTGCAGGGCTTTTCACCTCATAGAGAGAAACGTTAGCCTAGAAATGTCCAGCAGTCATTTTGGAAACATTCAAGACTTCAGTAAAAGCATGTGCCGTTACCTGTCTTCCTGCCCATCCACCAGCAAATCATCTCCATCGCCTTCCCTTCTCAAGTCTGTGTAAAAATCTTGGTTCCTTCTAGATTCCAGCGAACTCTGAAGTTTTGGCTTCACGCTATCACACTCCACACAAGGCATCCGGCTTACCTCCATGGCTCTGCCCGCTCCAGTCTTTCCAACTCTATTTTGATTTGTTTTACTTTCTTCCCAGGTCAGGGCTGGACTACTCTTCCCATGTCTGTTCTGTTGTGTCCACACTTCAGACCCAAAAATATTGTCTGCACGGCCTTTCTGAAATAACTCTCACTAAGCATACCTTCTGTTTAACTCTCCAGCACACAAAAGTAATATTTAATTGCATAGTTATTTTTAACTTCTGCCTGAAAAACTAAAATGAAAAAAATCCACCTGTAGTCCTAGACTCTGAGCTTCATAGTGAGAGCTAAAATAATATTTTTAGCTTTTAGCTAAGTACTGTCATACATCAGTATAAAATAAATATAGTAAAATGAGCAAATTATTTTAACCACCCATCTAACATTATCACTAACAACACTCCTTTGCTTTACTTTATGTAAATTTGTACAACATTATGTGTCAGCATGGTAGCTCACACCTGTAATCCCAACACTCTAGAGAGGTGAAACAGGCAGATTGTCAAAACCTCTTTGCCATCCTGGACTACACCATGATTTTGAAGTCAGCCTATACTAAATAACTATATGCTGTCTCCCCAAAATGCAAAAGCATAAAAAACTTTAATAAATGTATATGTATTGAAAGTAGAGTTCATGTCTTATGAATCTTTTTAACTTCTCTAATAAATAATGTTGAATGTCAAATGTATAAAATATGCCCAGCCATTATGTGTATATGTTCAATCTACAATTGTTTCTTGAATATCTTATTACTATGCCAGAAAATGGAGATGTGTCAATAAGGTTTGTGTCAAGCAAGTAATAACAGCATACTATACATTTTAAAAATCTACAAGAGAAGGGTTTGAAAGACAATATCATAGAATAATGATAAATATTTGAGCAAATAGATATATTTTAATCTGATTGGAGAATTACAAAATGTGTGTACATATTGACACATCACATGGTGCCCTGTTAAAATTCGCGATCTTTTTGTGTTAGTTACAAATAAGTTTGACTTAGAAGGTACACTTAAGATATGAACTAGAGAAAAAAATGACAGATATTTATAAATAATTAACAAACTTAATTAATGATAGTCAAAATACAAACTAGCTTCAGTGACCCATGTCTAGCTAATTCTAATGCCAAAAATAGTGAAAAGAAATCATGGAGAAATGTTTTACTATATCATCAAGACCTCCTAAGATAACATCTGAGATTATGTGATGGCAAGGCGCAAGTAAACAAACTGGGCAGGAAGAAAGAATATCCCAGAACCATGAGCACACAGCTGTGATATGCCAAGGCCACACGTTAAAGAGAAAAAAAAAAGCCATCTCTATATAAATACATATGGGAAAAACAGAAAACTAAATAAAATGAAGCTGCTGAAGAATTTCTTTTTGGAATGATAAAAAGGTCTAGAAGCAGGTAAAGCAGATGACTGTGTAGCATTAAAACTAACTTCACACCATGAAATGGGCACAAGAAGGTAAGAAAGATAGATGGTGTGTCATATTGGTTATGTAATAAAAAGGAAATCTCTCTGTGTGTCAGTGCTACATGTGAAACTTCTAAGTGGGTCATATATGAATTCAGGATGAAGTGCAGCAAAGAGAAGAATGCTAGAAATATTGTCATATTTTACTTCTACAGTATTCATGACTGAAGAAAAGAGAGAAAAATTTGATAGCAAGATGATGCAAAAATTCTTTCACTAACACTGTGAAGGAAAGTGGATAGAACTAAGTGACTGGACAAAGTATTTGTAGCACAAATTAATAGCTATGAACTTGTACTTGACATATAAAAACATATCTTAAAAATCAACCAATGGGAAAGATGATCCAAATTTTTGAATATACACTGAACAATATGTCAATGAGGCTTAAGGAAATGTCAGTTAAAATAAGCTCCACTGCAAACCTACATGACAGACTTTCTAAAGCTGACAACGTGAAGCCCAAACAGGATGTGAGTCTCACAGGCCCTGATGGAGACATGGATGCCAAGCAGTGGTGCTCTTAACAAACAAGGGTATGGAGAGAGTGGCAGGGCTCTATTGTAGACAGGCATGTGGGGCAGCACTGGTTTCGATGGAGATCAGGTGGTAGGGGAAGTGTGGGCTCTGACAGTGGTGAAATATATAACACAAAATTTACTGTGTTAGACTGGCCAGATGGTTCAGTAGGTAAGGCACCTGTTTGCAAACCTGGAGACCTGAGTTTGAGTCGCAGAAGCCCACATGTTGAAAGGAGAGAAGTGACTTTTGAAAGTTGTCCTCTGACCTCTGTCTCTGTACCACCCGTGTAGAGTGGCATGTTCTCTCTCTCTCTCTCTCTCTCTCTCTCTCTCTCTCTCTCTCTCTCTCTCTCTCTCCTTTTTCTCTTTCTTTTTTTCTCTTTCTCTTGAACAAATGAATAAATATAAAAAGTAAAGGGATTGGAGAACTAGCTCAGGAGTTAAGACTCTGCCTCACAAGCAGAAGATCCTGAGTTTGAACCCAGGCCCCACATAAAAACAGCAGGTGGAAAAAGCAGTTCCCTGCACTTCTGGCTCTAGTGGGCAAAGCCTGGGAAATTTCAGAGTGAAGCAAAAAGAAGGTATAAGCAATCCAGTATGATTCCCAAAATCACTTTTGCTCCTTCACAGGGATGTACAGTGCCCTTTGATACACACACACACACACACACACACACACACACACACACACACACACACACGCAAAAAAAAATAAAAAAGACTTTTAAAAATATTTACTGTGTTAAACATTTTACTATTTTAATATTAATTCTCAATCAGATTTAAGGCCCACTTCTCAGAATGGAACATATTCCTGTTACTATAAACTAGAACAAGAACCTATGAAAGGGAAGGACATAGGTCCCAGGGGAACAGGAGACACAAACTTTTAGCTAGGAAGACAGTATACCAAATTGCTTTGTAAATACTTGTTATTATACCCATAGAATGGAAGAGCACTCAACACTCAACCTAAAAGCTCTCTTTTATTACTGAAACTCACAACCCACAAAAATACAGAAAACAAATGACTGCAGACTGTCCCTAAATAGGACATATGTGCCTTACCTACCCCCACCCCAAATCTCAGAGAACATTGTGGAAGGAGAGGCAGGAAGACTGTAAGAACCTGAAGTCAGACAGTGGTAGGCTAAACATTATCTCCTGGACTTGACAGGGTTGTAATATACAAGATTTCATGACAGATAGGTATGCTTACACAAGAATTGCATGGAAATTGTCTTATCAACTCCTCATCATGAAAGCAGAAAGATTTCAAGAAGCTCCACACCTCTCTGAGAGACTGATGAGGACTAATGCTGATGGGGAAGAAAAAGGAGGATGCTTGCCTCAATGGTGTGCCCAGTGATCTATGATACTTATTGGAGTATGAATCTTATCAGGTACACATCAGCAAAGACAAACTAAGGGCTGGAGAGATGGCTCAGGGATTAAGACTCTGTTTCCCAAGCAGAAGTACCTGAGTTTGGATCCTGGGTCCCACATAAAAGTGCCAGTTGAAAATGGCAATGGCCTGCACTTCTGACCCTGGTGAGCAGAGCCTAGGAAATGCCAAAAAGAAGCAAGAAGGAGGTAGAAGGAATCCAAGATGGTTCTTGAAGTCATCCTTGGCCCTCCACAGAGACACATTGTACCCTCTGATACACACACACACACACACACACACACACACACACACAAAGAAAAAGACAAACTAGATGAAACACAGTGGGTTGCACAAGTGGAAAGATTTGCAAATAGGAGAGAGTCTGTCAGGGGAGATGAAGAGTTGCAAGAGGAAAAAGGGGATGGGATTTGGGACTAAAGTGGTGAAAATGCTATAGATTCACTATATTCATGCATAAAATATTAAAAAATAAAATAGAATAAAAAACTATCAGAAATTGTTTGTTTTTATCTTTGCCTTCCCTTTCCACTATTCCCGTAGTCCCTGGTTAAGCACCCATTTGCTTGTGAGTCATTATTGCCGTATCCTGGTTTTCAGCTTCATTTGTTCAGTAGGTGAGCACACTCACACTTACATGAAATGGGTTTACCATCTGCAATCAGCTTCCAAGACATCACAAAAGTCTAAGATTTACTGGCAGCCCATCCCTTGGGACTCTGGAAATGTCCTGGGGGTGTCTGCAGCCTCTTGGGCATACGCTCCACATGGAACATGCTGTTAACAACAGAAGGCAACCCCCCTAGTTGACAGCCCTCAGGGGCAACGTGATCTGAGGGTAGAAACACAAGTGCATATCTCGTTTCTTGGATGGAGGGACACAGATCATGGGCTGCTCTGTCAGCTTCCTTTCCATCTGAAGTTTGTGTTTTCAGCACATTTGACAGTCAAGCGTGAAAATGACAAGTGACAGAGGGGAAAGACAGGATAGTTGAGGTCCCTGGAAAAGTTGTGCTGCTCAGCTTCCTGGCTTCATGAATCTGCTATTCCAGTATTTCAGATAACTGAAATCAGGTTATGTTTGTACCATTTCGTATGGTTTATTTCACTTAGCTTAAATGATATCAGGTTTCATTCACAGTGCAGCCTATGTCAAATTTCTTTCTTGTGATAACTCCATTTTCATTTCTAATTTCATTACTTTAGGTTTTCTCTCTCTTGATTTTGGTTAATTTAGCTAGGCACATATCAATCTTATTGAGTTTTTCATCTGGTTGATTCTTTGTATCGTTTTTTCTTATCTCAATTTCAGATATTTATCCCCTGATTTTGGGATTGGATTGCTCTTGTGTCTCTAAAGTTTTAAGTTGCATTGTTAAGTTATTTACTTGTGACATTTCCATTTTTTTGATACAGGCATTAAGAGCTATAAACTTACCTCTTAGGAAGGCATTCATTATGTTCCAGAGATTTTGATATGTTGTATTTTCATTATCATTTACTTCTAGAAAATCTTGAATTTCCTTTTTGATTTCTTTCTGAACCCATTTCTTATTCAGCATCATAGTGTTTAGTTTCCAGGAGTTAGTGTTTTTGTTCTGTTATGGTTGTCAAGCTGTAGACCATGATGGTCTGACAGGGTACAGGCTATAATTTCAACTTCCCTATTTATGTGGAGATTCGTTTTGTATTCCAATATGTGGTCTATTTTGGAGAAAGCTCTGTGGGCTGCTGAGAAGAATGTGTATTCCTTGGTGCTTGTATGGAAGGTTCGTTCAATAGAGATCTGTAAGGTTCATTTCAGTAAGTTTGATTTAGTTCCAATGTATCTCTGTTGAATTTTTGGCCTATTATTCTTTACCATGTTGAGAGTGCAGTACTGAAATCCCCCAGCATTATCATTTTGGGGTTGATTTCTTGTTTTAGAAGTTGTAGTGTTTGCTTAATGAATGTTGAGGAGCCCATATTAGGTGGTTATGTGTTC
This sequence comes from Typhlomys cinereus, assembly GCA_023101885.1. NCBI lineage: Eukaryota > Metazoa > Chordata > Mammalia > Rodentia > Platacanthomyidae > Typhlomys > Typhlomys cinereus. The sequence goes on along the minus strand of JALPQD010000926.1, from coordinate 202,593 downwards.
AGTATTGTGAGGTCTTCCCGATGAATTGTTACTGTGACTACAATGTAGTATCCATCTGTATCGCTTATGATTTTCTTTGGTTTGAAGTCCACTTTGTCAGATAGCATAATTGCTACCCCTGCTTGTTTCCTAGTTCCATTAGCCTGAAGAATTTTTGACCAGCCTTTTACTTTCAGAATGTCTTTTATGGTGAAATGTGTTTCCTGAAGGCAGCAGATGGATGGGTTGTGATTTCTAATCGATGTTTGTAACTCATGTCTTTTGGTTGGTGAGTTAATTCTCCTTGACATTTAGTGTTATAATGGAGAAATTACTTTTAATTCCTGACATTTTTGTATTTAGTGGCTTTCACAAGTGTATTATTTAGCTTGATGGTTGTGGTGGTATTATACTTCCCTTCTGTCCTCCTGGATATGCTTGTTCTTTTCTTCAAGCTTGAGTATCTTTTCTAGTGTTTTTTTAGGCACGGTTTGGTGGTCATGTAAGCTTTCAAGTTGTCTTTATAGTGAAAAATTTTTCTTTCACCCTCCATCAAAACCGATAGTTTTGATGGGTATATCAGCCTGGGTTGACATTTGTATTCATTAAATACTTGAAGTACATCTCTCTAAGCTCTTCTGGCTTTTACTTTTTAATTAAAAAATCATTTGTTATTTTAATAAGTTTACCTTTTAAAGTGACTTTTTTTCTTGACGCTCCCAGCACGTTTTCTTTGTTTGTATGTGTAGTGTTTTGACGATTATTCGCCATGGTGAGTTTCTATTTTGGTCATATCTGTTTGGGTGCACAATGTCTCTTGTATTTGGATGGGTCACTTTTTAGATGTGGAAAGTTTTCCCTTACAAATAATTTGAAAAATTTCCTTGGGTGTGGTATTTTGGGATTCTTGTTCTGGTATTCCATGAATGTGCATGTTAGGCTTCTTCAAAATGTCCCATAACTCTTGAATATTCCTCTCAAGTATTTTTTAGGCTTTAACAACCTCTTTGGTAGAACTGATTAATTCTTCTACTTTGTCTTTAAGATCTGATATTCTATTTTCTGCTTCTTTAGTTCTGCTGATAAGATTCTCTGTTGAAAATGCTGGAGAGGATGTGGAGAGAGGGGAACTCTCCTACATTGCTGGTGGGAATGCAGGCTCATACAGCCACTCTGGCAAGCCGTCTGGAGATTCTTAAAAAAATTAAAGATTGAAATGCCAAATGACCCTGCGATTCCACTTTTGAGAATAACCCCCCATACGGCAAAAATTCACCTCGATAGCAGAAGCATGACCATGTTCATAGCAGCACTGTTTACAATAGCAAAGTCATGGAATCAACCCAAATGTCCAACAGTTGACGAGTGGATAAGGAAAATGTGGTGCATCTATACAATGGAGTACTATTCAGCCATCAAAAATGATGAATTAATGGAATTTGCCGGGAAATGGATGGAATTAGAAACCATTATCCTGAGTGAAGTATACCAGACACAGAAAATTAAGCTCCATATGACTCCCTAATAGATGGCTCCTAGTACGAAACCCACTTAGAGACACTCAAAGATAAATCTCTGTAATACCCACAATAATTGCAAAGATTATGAACAGGAGGGATACACCAGTAACAAGGAGAGAGGGGCCACCAAGCAGAGAAAATGCTCTGGGGATGGGAGGGGGAGGCACTGGGGGATGGGGAGGGAAGGGGGAGAGGAGGAGGGCACAGGGGGATAGGGGGCTGGAGGGGGGGGACTGGTGTACCTGTTAAGTTTGTATGAGTGGAAATAAAAAAAAAGATTCTCTGTTGAGTTCTGAGTTGAAGATAGCTTGTTTTTCAGTTCAAGTTTAAACTCTGCTTGAGATTGTTTTAACTGCTCTGTTTCTATTTTTGATTCTTCAACTGCTTTTCTCTCTCCTCCAAGTGCCTGTTGTGTTCCTGTTCAAACTGGTTTATCTGGTTATTTAACTCCTCCCAAATTTCCTCTTTCATTGTTTTGATCATAGTGAAGATTAGGCTTTTAAAATCATTATCTTCAGTATGGCTTTTTTGGCTATTTTCTGAGAGTTTGTTCTGGTTGGATTCCATGATTACAGTATTGATTCTTTTTGTAGGAGATTTATTGTCATTTTTTGTTTCTCATCAATTTGCACTGTGACCTGGACATTTTCATTTTATCTCTTAAGACCTTCTTTTTGTTTTTGTGTATTTTGGGCTTAACTGAATTAGATAGTATTATTACTACTACACTTGAGCAGTTATTCCTAGCATTTGCCTTGGGGTTGGGTATGCCTTGCTGTTGGTATTATTTGCTAGATGAGGCTATTGGGCTGTTAGTACATCAATTAAGGCAGGTTAAGTAGACAGTGATTAAAGATTAGTATGGTAGTGCACTTTTTAGGTTACTTCCTTGGTGACATGTGAGGGTGAATGGTATAGTCCCTGAAGTTGTATGGGTTTTTGAGTGGCTATATGGAAACGTTAAACTACAGTGACTAATAATTGAGAGGAACAAGATGGTAAAAATGGCTTACTTATCTTAGAGCTGGATGTGAAGATCCTCTCCTGTATGAGGGGATGATTTTAGAAGACCTCGGATGAATGGTGTTGGTCCCCTACCCCTTTGCTTAGGTATTCACTGGACTCTTGAATTCTGAGGAGCAGAGAATCTGCCTAGGTCCGGTATCTAGGGTAGAAAGGCAGTGTGGCTAGTGGGAATCTGGAGTGTAGCCTAAGGGCCTTACTTGAGGAGCAGAGACTCTGTCCTAATCTGGGTCCAGGAAAGAAAGCCAAATTTCTTTCCTCTTAAAGATTAGATAAAGCTTCATGGTATGTGTATATCAAATTTTGTTTTCTATTCATTCATCAGTGGATTCTTGTATGGCTTTAAGATGATAATGATATTCAATATATCTTTTTTTCATGAACAATGTCTTTTGTATTGTTTCTACATGCCAATGAGAATCTTGGTGAATCTAGATTTTCCCCCCTGGTATTATCTTTTATAGCTTTATAGTTTCATGCTTATCCTAAGATCCATTTTGAGTTATTTTCAGGAGTGGAAGGTATGTCTCCAATCTTCCTTTACCTCATGTATGACATGTTGTTTAGCATTGTTCATTGAGATTGCCTTTCTCTATTGAATTTTCTTTGTTCTTTGATAAAGAATACAATTGCTTTAATTCTTGTAGGTCTATTTCTCTTCCGTATGTCAATTTATTTGCTTATTATCATACAAAAACCACATTGTCCTAATTATTGCAATATTATTTATCTGTTTCTCTGTAGATGTGTGTGTGTCTGTGTGTGTGTGGTGTATGCAAGTGCGTATGAGTGAGGATCTCCAGTGTAGCCCTTGACTTCTTCCTTGCTCCAGACACAGCATCCTTGTTGCTCACCATTATACATGGCAGACCAGCTGGCCTGTATGCTTCCCAGGATGTGCTGCCTCTACCTCCATCACTTCCATCTCACTACAGGGCACTAACAGGGCACGAGGTTACACTTCCTGTGCACTACTTGGCTGTACACTGGTTCTGGGATTTACACTCAGGTTTTCATACTTGTGGGGCAAGCACTATGCCCACTGAACCATCTCCCAAGTCCCATTGCTATAGTTTTATAGATCTTAAAGCTCCGTATGAGTAGTCTTTCACTTTTGTCCTTCTTCCTCTGGTCAGGTTTCTTCTTGCTTATTGATCACCCCATATGCAGCCATATGATTAAATTTTTTAGATAAAACTAAAAACAGGGAAAGCAGTTTGTCAAAAGATGTTTGAAAATATGTTGGCAGTTCTCTAACAGCCCTTTCTCCACAGCATTTGGAGTGAGCCTGAATGCCTGTAACAGACCCTACACTATTGTGCTCAACTTCCCTCTGGATTTCATCTCCACCAGCTTTTGCTTGCCCTTTGGGTTTCTAGTGCTGTGGCCTGTTTCCTTTCTGGTGACCTCCACTGGCTCATAGACAGGAGCTCATCTTAGTCTGTGCTCTTCATTTGGGCTTTTACACAAACAGTACCTTTCATCTCTGCTACTATTTGCTTAGATTGTCCCTTCTGTAAGGTGTACTTTAGACCCCAGCTATATCATCTTATTACACCACCTTACTACCTGATACCTCTAGCCAACCTCTTCATAACACTTCGATACATTCACACTATAAGCAACTGTTGAATGTATTTATTTTAATGAGTCCTCAAAAATGCTCTAGGAAAGGACCAGTGAGATAGGGCTCAAAGATTAAAAATACCTATGTGTGAACCTAGAAGCCTGAGTTCAGTTCCCAGAGCCCACATGGTAGAAGGAAAGAACTAATATCTGGAAATTGTCCTCTGACCTCTACATACTCTCTGTTTTCAACATTGTCTTCTCTTGTTCAAAAGTGAACTTTGACATTTTTTCCTTGCAGCATATGAATATACATACATGTACATTATTCTATTATAAAATGTGATGTAGATCGAAATTTATCAAATTAGTGTCTTTTTATTGAACACTCATTTTTCCATTTTTACAAATACAAAATGTCTATTGCAAACATGTCAAGCTATTTTGTACAATTTTACAAGACAGCCTAATACTTTTTAAAAAAATGTCATGCTAAAGATTAAACCCAAGACATCTACTACTGAGCTACATCTTTAGCCCTATAATTTAATTGTTACATTTATGACATATAAGCATGACAGGTAAGTATTATTTTAATGCTTATATCACATTGTCAATGTCTCCATGGTTAGCACTCACTAATCTTTTATGCACTTTTTAACCTTAGCCTTCAGAATGTTTTCCTATTTGCTGTTTTCAACTTGGGGGGTATACTATCTTTCTGACTACAAACCTTGACATATTTTTTTCCTCTTTCTACTCAATTGAAAGACTGTAAATGTCTTATTCTCACCTTTTTCTCCAGACTGCCCTTACAATGACTTCGCTGGATGATACTGCTTTTCACAAATACTGAATGAATTTCAGTCTGTAAACTATTCAAACTGTCTAAACTTGTCTTTGATCATGCTTTACTGCCAATCTGCAATCTACTCCCACACTAAGTGCACCTTGGCTCAGCTCAGGCTTACCATTCTAAAGAAAACTCATTAATCCCACAGCTTTCAGCCTTAATTTGTTGAACCCAGATTTGTTAGGAAAGTCATGTCATCGTGTTAAAATACTGAATGTCTCACTTGTATCTACAGGAGCTAATCTGGGAACAAAAAAAAATGTAGGTCGTCTCTGGGAAGGCATGCCATCTACACTAAAAAGGAAAATGTTGAGATGTTTCACTTAAGTCCACTCAAGATAGGAGGCTCACAATACAAATATATTCACTAGTCAAAAGGCCAAAGGTTAAAGAATGAAGAGTTGGCTAAAGCTATGGCAGCAGGAGAGACAGACAGACAGACAGACAGAGAGAAAACCTGCTTAGGGACTCTCATTTCTTGTGATCCCAACTCTCTCTACTCTGCTTTGTCTGTGTTAGGAGAAGCAGACCCCAGAAGAACTATATCTCTTAGGTCCATTTGCATCTGGAGTCCCAAATCCATAGCAATTCAAAACACAAAGAGACCAGGATACTAGGAGTAAGCAGGGATCAGAGTATTCCCACCCTGTGCTCGCTCCTTGGAATACCCACTATCATGATGGGTATTCCCTTCCTTAATTTCCCCTCCCCCACGATTTGATGACAATTTTTCCTTTCCCATACTTCCAAGCTCCTGTGTGTCTGGTCTCTGTACACCTTATCACCCTTTCTTTATTCTATCACTCCTACTTGAAAGGATAGAAGTGTTTGTTAGAACCAGCTTGTCTCTGCCAGCCAGCATGACTTCTCCTTGACAGGACTTTGCCAGTACCTAAGTGATGTCTGATCACAGACCTACCACATTGCCAGACTGCCAGTTGCCTGAAAACATGGTCTGATCTAGGCTTAAAGCAATGCTGTGTAGATTTCCTCTTTAGTACATCAAATTTCATTCTATCACTCTCGAAGTTTTGTATTAACTACAGTTTCCTCTGGGAAGAATTCAGCAATTCTCCATATGATCAGTCTTCCATATTGACTATAACTCTCCCGTTGCAGTTTTTACCCCCAGCCTCACCATCCCAGCCCCTCTCCTTTAGTGTTTTATAATTTTATTGTCTTCTGCTGTAGGCAGCAATCTTCTTCTATGACATGCTTCACTGACCATCAAGTTTATATTTCTAGGAGAGGACCAGTTCAGAAGACAGTGAGAGTTTACTGACACCTACTGAAGATTCATAAACTAAACATTAACTTAATCCAAAGAAATATATACTACAAAACCATGATCAAAGTGATCTCACACCAATTTGGCAAAGAGAAATCAATACTGTAAAAATAAGAATACAAATTATGGGAATAATGACTTAGAAAAAAAAGAAGAAAAATTTAGAACATGAAGTGATTAAGGAAACAACTTACACTTTTAAGTTGCTACCACTGCCATGTAGAGAGTTTAAACTGGATTGCTCTCCACTCACTTTTTTTAATACATTTTTTATTATTTCCGCTCATACAAACTTAATAGGTAGACCAGTTCCCTCCCTCCCTCCTCCTCCCCTCGAACCCCCCGCTCCTTCCCATCCCCCAGTGCCTCCCCCCCCCCATTCCCAGAGAGTAGAGTCCTTTATTGTGTATTCCTAACTCTCCTCTGGGTCCTCCTCTCCGATGACGTACAAGGACCCAGTGGCATTTCCCTGAACTCTTTCTCATGTTCCCCTTAAGCATAGGAACACTACTGTGGCTGTCAATCCCTTGCCTCCAAGGATCTTGGTGCCTTTAGCTGATGCTAGACTTTGTGAGGTCAATAGTGTGTTGGACATTGCGCAGGGCATGCAAAGTCCTATTATGATTGCTTCGGCCCTAACTAGTGTTGAGAATCTTGCAAATCATTGCTCCTCCCATCCTTTTGCTCTTACAATCTTACTGCCCCCTCTTCCGCAAATGGCCCTGAGGTTCAGGATGGGGGGAGATTAGGCTGGCCTAGTTCTATGTGGTTGATATAGAGTCTCTGAAGTTCTGGATTGTGGTTTGTTGATTTTCTTTTGCAGTTTTGCTGCTCCTGCAATGCCCTTCACTCCATCCTGATGGGCACTGTATGTCACCCCCTGGTCAGAGACAAAAAGCTGTTAAACTGGAGTCTTGTTATAATAGCACATTCAAGGGTAGATGTAATAAAAGTAGGAAACCTCAGTGAGGGAGGGGTCACTCACCCATTTGCAAAATGATTAATTTTTATCTGCCAGACTATATGCCCTCCACTTCTGGTGAAATCATACCCCCTCAGTTGTACATAATCAGGAACGAACATCTGTGAACTTAACCAGGTGTCACATTAGTTACTTGCATTCCTTGATGGAGGCCTATTTTCTCTGCTGTAACATGGTCCCCTCTCTCCTTGTTACTGGTGTATCCCTCCTTTCCCATCCCTCCTGTTCATAATCCTTGCAATTACTGTATAGGTTTACCTTTGAGTGTCTCAATGTGGGCTGGGTGAGTTTGATACTAGGAGCCACCTATTAGGGAGTACATACGGCACTTAATTTTCTGGGTTTGGGATACTTCACTTATTATAATTGTTTCTAATGACATCCATTTCCCGGCAAATTCCAGTAATTTATCATTCTTGATGGCTGAGTAGTACTTCATTGTATAGATGTACCACAGTTTCCTTATCCACTCGTCAACTGTTGGACATTTGGGTTGATTCCATGACTTTGCTATTGTAAACAGTGCTGCTATGAACATGGTCGTACTTGTGCTATCGAGGTGAACCGCTGCTGCATGGGGGGTTATTCCCAAAAGTGGGATAGCAGGGTCATATGGCATTTCAATCTTTAATTTCTTTAAGAATCTCCAAACAGCTCGCCAGAGTGGCTGTATGAGCCTGCATCCCCACCAGCAATGTAGGAGAGTTCCCCTCTCTCCACATCCTCTCCAACATTTGTTGTTGTTTGTATTGTGGATTTTTGCCATCCTGACCAGGGTGAGATGATATCTCAGGGAAGTTTTGATTTGCATTTCCCTGATGGCTAAAGAAGTGGAACATTTTTTCAGATATTTATTGGACATTTTAATTTCATCCCTGGTAAAGTTTCTTTGAAGTTCCAGGGCCCATTTTTTAATTGGGCCATTGTTTTCCTTGGAGTTTAGTTTTCTAAGTTCTTTGTGCACTCTGGACAGCAGAGCTCTATCAGATATGTGGTTAGTGAAGAGTTTCTCCCATTCTGTGGGTTGCCTTTGAGCTCGTGTTACAATCCCTTTATCTGAACAGAAGCTCTTTAATTTCACAAGGTCCCAACTGTTGAGAGTTGGTAGCAGTGACTGTGCCATTGGGTGTCTGTTTAGGAACTGTTGACCTAGCCCAATCAGCTCGAGGGAGTTCCCGATCCTTTCAACTATGGTTTTTATAGTCTCTGGCCTGATATCAAGGTCCTTGATCCATTTGGAATTAAGTCTTGTACATGGTGACAAGTACGGGTCCAGCTTTTCTTCTGCATGTGGAGATCCAGTTTGCCAGCACCATTTGTTGAAGATGCTGTTCTTTTTCCATTGGATTCTTTGGGCCCCTTTGTCAAAGATCAAATGGCTGTATTTTTGTGGGCTTATATCTGGGTTTTCAAGCCTTATCCATTGATCTGTGTGTCTATTTTGGAGTCAGTACCAGGCTGTTTTTATAACTATGGATATGTAGTATAGACTAAGGTTCGGTATGGTGATACCTCCAGCAGTGTTTTTGTTACTCAGGATTGTTTTTGCTATCCTGTGTCTTTTGTGCCTCCATATGAATTTTGAGATTATTTGGTCAACTTCTTTAAAGAATTGCTTTGGGATTTTAATTGGTATAGCATTGCATCTGTATATTGCCTTTGGTAGGATGGTCATTTTTATGATGTTGATTCTGCCAATCCAGGAACATGGGAGTCTTTCCACCTTCTGGTGTCTTCTGCAATTTCTTTCTTTAGGGTTTTAAAGTTTTCATTGTAAAGGTCTTTTACTTCCTTGGTTAGGTTTATACCAAGGTGCTTCATTTTTTTAGGGGCTATAGTAAATGGGATTGTTTCTCTCAGGGCTTTTTCACTTCTTTCATTCTGGGCATATAGAAAGGCCACTGATTTTCGCACATTTATTTTGTATCCTGCCACCCTGCTGAACTTCTGTATTAGTTCCAGGAGCTTCCTGGTGGAGTTTTTGGGATCACTCAGGTATAAGATCATGTCATCTGCAAATAGGGATAGCTTGACTTCTTCCTTGCCAATTTGAATCCCTCTTATGTCCCTTTCTTGTCTTATGGCTTCAGCTAAGACTTCAAGTACAATATTGAAGAGAAGTGGTGAGAGTGGACAGCCTTGTCTCATTCCTGATCAAAGTGGGAATGCTCCCAATTGTTCGCCATTGAGCATAATCCTTGCTGTGGGCTTGTTGTATACAGCTTTTATTATATTGATAAAGGTTCCTTCCATTCCTACTGTCTCTAGCATTTTGATCATAAAAGGCTGTTGGATCTTGTCAAAAGCTTTTTCTGCATCTATGGAGAGTATCATGTGGTCTTGGACTTTGGACTGGTTTACATGATGAATTACATTTATTGATTTGCGTATGTTGAATCAACCTTGTGTGCCGGGGATGTAGCCTACTTGGTCCTGTGAATGATCTTTTTGATAAGTTTTTGAATCCAATTTGCTAAGACTTTGTTGAGAATCTTTGCGTCTGTGTTCATCAGGGAGATCGGCCTATAGTTTTCTTTTTTAAGCGAATCTTTATTAGGTTTTGGGATTAAGACGATATTAGCTTCATAGAAGGAATTTGGTAGTGTTCCTTCCTTTGCTATTTGATGGAACAGTTTAAAAAAGTATTGGTGTTATTAACTCCTTAAATGTCTGATAGAACTCTGTGCTGAATCCATCTGGTCCAGGACATTTTTTGGTGGGAAGATTTGAGATTACTTCTTCAATTTCCTTATATGTTATAGGACTATTTAAATAATTCACAACTTCCTGATTCAATTTAGGTAGGTTGTGTTTACTTAGAAACTCATCCATCTCTTTTGTGTTGTCAAACTTCACAGAGTATAAGTTTTTGAAATATGATGTTATAATTCTCTGGATTTCTTGGGTATCAGTAGTGATAACTCCATGTTCATTTCTAATTTTGTTAATTTGGATTTTCTCTCTCTTGCTTTTGGTTAATTTAGCTAGGGGTGTATCAATCTTATTGATTTTTTCAAAGAACCAGCTTTTTGACTGGTTAATTTTTTCTATCGTTTTCTTAGTCTCAATTTCAGGTATTTCTCCCCTTATTTTGCTAATCTCCTCTCTTCTACTACTTTTCGGATCTGACTGCTCAAGTTTCTCTAAAGCTTTAAGCTGCATTGTTAAGTTGTTTATTTCTGATGTTTCCATTTTTTTGATGTAGACATTAAAAGCTATGAACTTACCTCTTAGAACAGCTTTCAATGTGTCCTAGAGATTTTGGTAAGTTGTATTTTCATTATCATTCACTTCCAGGAAATCTTGAATTTCCTTTTTAATTTCTTCCTGAATCCAGTTCTCATTCAGCATCATATTGTTAAGTTTCCAGGAGTTAGTGTATTTTCTCTTGTTTGATTTGTGTGGATGTCCAGCTTTAGGCCGTGGTGGTCTGATAGGGCACAGGTTAGAATTTCAACTTTTTGTATATGTATAGATTCGTTTTGTGGCCCAATATGTGATCTATTTTGGAGAAAGTTCCGTGTGCTGCTGAGAAAAATGTGTATTCTTTGGTGCGTGGGTGAAAAGTTTGATAGAGATCTGTAACGTCCATTTCTTTCAGGGTTTGATTAAGTTCCAAAGTGTCTCTGTTAAGCTTTTGACCTGTTGATCTATCCCCTGTTGAGAGGGCGGTGTTGAAGTCCCCAAGAATTATCGTTTGGGGGTTGATTTCTTGCTTTAGATGCTGTAGGGTTTTCTTAATGAATGTGGAGGGGCCCGTGTTGGGTGCATATATGTTCAGTATTGTGAAATCTTCCTGGTGAATTGTACCTGTGACTAAAATGTAGTATCCATCTGTGTCTCTTATGATTATCTTTGGTTTGAAGTCCACTTTGTCTGAAAGCATAATTGCTACCCCTACCTGTTTCCTGGTTCCATTAGCTTGCAAGATTTTGGACCAGCCTTTCATTCTTAGGATGTGCCTATCTTTTGTGGTGAGATGAGTTTCCTGAAGGCAGCAGATTGTTGGATTGTGGTTTTTAATCCAAGTTTGTAATCTGTGTCTCTTAATCGGTGAGTTAATACCATTGACATTTAATGTTATAATGGAGAAATTATTTTTAATTCTGGACATTTTTATGTTTAGTAGATTTTGTAAGCATGTTGTTTGATATTTATGTTTTGGTGGTATTATACTTCCCTTCTGTCCTCCTGGATACGCTTGTTCTTTTCTTCAAGCTTGAGTATCATTTCTAGCATTTTTTGAAGTCCTGGTTTGGTAGACATGTATCCCTTCAAGTTGTCTTTCTGCTGGAAAACTTTTCTTTCTCCCTCAATCATGACAGAGAGTTTTGCTGGGTATATCAGTCTGGGTTGGCATTTTTGCTCATTTAATACTTGAAGTATGTCTCTCCAAGCTCTTCTTGCTTTTACTGTTTCCATTGAGTAGTCATTTGTTATTCTAATAGGTTTACCTTTAAAAGTGACTTGCTTTTTTTCTCTTTTCTTTGTCTTGAATGTGGAGTGTTTTGACTATTATTTGCCATGGCGATTTTCTATTTTGGTCATATCTGTTTGGAGCGTGAAATGCTTCTTGTATTTGGATAGGCCTCTCATTCTTTAGTTGTGGGAAGTTTTCATTTATGATGAATTGAAATATTTCCTCCGGTGTGGTATTTTAGGATTCTTGTTCTGGTATTCCATGAATGTGCATGTTAGGCTTCTTCAGGGTGTCCCATATCTCTTGAATGTTCCTCTCCAGTATCTTTTTGGCTTTAACAATCTCTTCCATTGAGCTGGTTAATTCTCCCACTTTGTCTTCAAGATCTGAAATTCTATTTTCTGCCTCATTTGTTCTGCTGATAAGACTCTCTGTTGAGTTTTGGGTTGAAGATAACTTGTGTTTTAGTTCAATTTTAAACTCTGCCTGAGACTGTTTTAACTGCTCTATGCCTATTTTTGTTTCTTGAACTGTTTTTCTCAACTCCTCCAAGTGCCTGTTGTGTTCCTGTTCAAAGTGGTTGATATGGTTGTTTAACTCTTCTCGGATTTCCTCTTTCATAGTATTAATCATGGTAATGATCATACTCTGAAAGTCGTTATATTGGGTCTGGCTTTCATGGCTATTTTCCGTGGATTTGTTCTGGTCGGAATCCCTCATTATGGGATTGATTCTTCCGGTGGGAGATTGGTCTTCTTGGGTTTTGTTTCTCGTGGATCTGCACTTTGACTTGGGCATTGTTGTTTTGTTTTTTAGGACCTTTCAGTTTCTGTGTGTTTTTCACTGAATCTACGTAGTTGGTATTGTTACACTTGCCAGTTTTTACTAGTGCTTGCCTTGGATTGGGTATGTTTGTGTATTGTTATTATTATATCCTAGATGAGGCTACTATGCTGTTAGTACATCAGTTAAGTCAGGTTATGTAACCAGGGGGTGAATATTAGTTTGGTAGTGCACTTTTATGATTTAGTATCTTGGTGAAATGTGGGGGTGAATGGTGTACTCCCTGGAGTTGTATGTTTTTGGGGTGGCCGTATGAGAAAGTTGATCTACAGCATTGATACTTTAAAGGATCAGTAAGGTGAAAAGAAAAAGTTTACTTATCTTTGGGCTGGATGTGAAGAATCTCGCCCACGTGATATAATGATTGTAGTGGAGTCCAAATGTATGGCCTGTGTTCCCTTTGTTCCTTAGAATTTTGCTTGGGTTTCCTTTGGACTCTATTGAATTCTGAGGAGCAGTGTGTCTTCCGTGGACCACATGCGTAGGTCTCCAGTGGGCCAGAGAGGCAGAGGGTCTGATGTTGATGGCAGAGTTCTTCACCTGCGACCTGGGGGGGTGGCGGAGGCGCGTGGGGGCGGGAGGACGTGAGGGGCTGGGGTCCGGGGCAGAGCCCCGGGGGCTAAGCCAGCTGCTGCGTGCGGTGCTGCTGGCCAGGCGGCTCCGGGGTGGGGGGCTGGGCTGGGCTGGGCTGGGCTGGGAGGGCCTCTCTTGCTCTCTCACTCACCTGGGAAGGTCGGTGCGGAGGGGGCGGGGCCCTGGGACCAAAGCCAGCGGCCGATGCGCGTGGTGCTGCTCGCCCCTCCACTCACTTTTTTGAACTCTTATCATTGTTAATTCAGGTTGCTTAATTATTCAATAAGTTTTTGGATGGAGGGCTATAAGCAAACAATTCTCTCTTTTATATGAGCTTAGAAATGGCAGTGAACTAACTTGATAGATGCAAGAAGGAATATCTGTGACATGTAGTTGAAAAAAAACTTAACAGAAGTAAAAATATTTACCATGATTCATCCATTTCTAGCTGGAACACAGAGCCAAGAGAGGGAACTTCAATATTTACGTGATTATGTACTCTTCAATGTTACATGAACATGATACAATTGCCATACTAAGTAAAGAATACTGGGTAGGAAAATGGTGAGTACTTCTGTAGGGTCAGAATGGTCTTCTGTGCCAGTATGAAATACTTCAGTGAAGTAAAGTGCATGATGATGGCTGCTTGTCCACTGTATGTACAAAACTCTACTTCCATCAGTAAATAAAGGCCATTTTCCTTTCTCTACAATAAGATAGTGTAGCCTGCAGGAATCTGTTGGAAGGTAATCTACCCATTTTAAAATCAGGTTGGCTTTTAATCAAAGATATTGAACTTAAAAGACAAATCCAACCACTCTGACCAATGTACATAAACCAACATGATTAACAAAATTCACTTGTGGAAGTAAGCTAAACAAATCTTAAAATAAATTTAGAAAAAAAGACTTCAAAGATAGTTACTATCCCACTAAGAAATAATTTAAGAAATTATGCATTGATTTAGAGAAATTGTACATGCATATTGATTTCATATATTACATATGCATATATTTTGCACAAATGGAATATCTATGTTGTCAAAGGCTGTTCTGTCTGAAGGCAAAAGTCAAATTCAAGATAGAAATGTTAGTGAGGCAGATCTCAAACTTGGTATAAAATACTTAGTATAATTTAGTAAAAAATAATGGCAAATTACTATCATGAATATGTCTGTGGAAATATATTCTCTTTGGGGGAAAACACAACATCAGCATGGAAATGAAAAACACATTTGGAAAACTACTTGAAAACTGTTTCATGGAATCCTGATACTGAATGGCTTAAGCCAGATAGCCTCTACGGCACCTCACAATTTGGGAGAATTCTTCGAAAAACATTATACAGTATTATTGCATTTAATATTTTCAGACTATAAAAATGCCTTTTTATCTAACTCCAACTTCACAGTAACTTTTCCATAAAAGAACTGGTATTCTCACCACAATCCCTGTTGCTGTCATGACTATGAGAGAAATCACAAAAGCTAGCTTTGGCATGTAGCCACCAAGGGCATTCAAGATTCTAACCTGTTGAGTTACCTGGCCCTTGTAAATAAGGCATGAAAGTAAGCTACTTTGATATTACATTTTCATGTACTCAATCTACTCAGCATCTCATCCATTAATATTCCTCCTCTCACTTCCTACCATCTTGGGAAGCTTCTCTTGCCCTTCCCTCTTTCCCTATCATCTTCCTCAGAGCCCCTTTCATATCTTTATTGCATAGAGTATAAATGAAAGGATTGAGGGTTGGAGTGACAACTCCATAGAGTAAGGCCAGGAACTTGCCCTGGTCCTGAGAGTTGGGGGATGAGGGCTGCAGATAGGAGGCCATGGCTGTGCCGTAGAAAAGCAGCACCACTACAAGGTGTGAAGAGCAGGTCCCCACAGCCTTCCTCCGCCCTTCAGATGACCTGATCTTCCACACTACCCAAGCAATGCAGCTGTAGGAAATAAGAATGAGGGTGAGAGGTACCAGAAGGAAAAGGGCACTGACCAGGAATAGTTCAATCCGATTGAACGTGGTATCCACACAGGCTAGTCTGAGGATAACAGGCACTTCGCAGAAGACATGGTCTATGGCATTTCTTCCACAAAGAGGCACCTGTGTAACAAGCACAGTCTGCACCAAGGAGCTGGCCAAACCAGACAGCCATGTCATGGCCACTAGCTGCATACAGAGGTGTGGATGCATGAGAGTGGTGTAGCGCAAAGGCTGGCAGACAGCCACGTAATGGTCAATGGCCATGATAGCCAGCAGGATGCACTCGGTGGAGCCCATGGCCAAAGACACATAGAGCTGACCCACACAGCCACTATAAGTGATGGACTTCTCAGGACCCCATAAGTTAAATAACAACTGGGGAACAGTGCTGGTAGTGTAGCACAGGTCCATGAGAGACAAGTGACTGAGGAAGAGGTACATTGGGGTATGGAGCCGGGGATCCAGACGAGCCAAAATAATGATGGCCACATTGCCAAAGAGAGTAAGTAGGTAGAAAATCACAATGGCCACAAAGAGCCCCATCTCTAGCAACGGTCTCTCTGAGAAGCCAAGCAGGAAGAATCCACTGCAGGAACTGATGTTGGCAAGGAACTGTCGCATAGTTGCAGAGACACAAAGCTGAACGGAACTGGGTAGATAGAAGTCTGATTTTAGGAAGATCTATTCCTTCAACATCTTTTCTCCATGTCAACCTGAAACAAACAAGAATGGATAATCACTATCACTCTGCCCTTGTTTTCATTGATGTCATCTTTTTGCCTTCTTTGGGACTTGTTTTGCTTGTGTACTTCTATTCTTTTGCTAGAACCCCCTGACTGAAAATAATCATTGTGATTAGAATTCACTTTCTTGCGTTGTTCTGTGTACTTCATGTTGTCAGGAGCTCAATGTTCTAAGGCTCCAAGCTTTATTTCAGTTATGTGGGGCTGTACCCCTCTTTCCATAGCACCCCATTTCTTCGTTGCTGCATTATGTGCACAATTTATTAATCAGTTTTGTTTTAACTCAGTAGCCCAAATAGGTGTTCTGTCTCATGAGACTCAGAAATCAGTTCACAGTTAATCTAATGATCTCGACTCACTTCCAGGTTGTCTAAGAAATTATTTCAACGACCATACTTTATTATGATATTCTCACACACTTTTATTTTTTTCCTCTAGACACTTTTTTCTACATTGAAATGATTTTCTTCCTCCTTATCTTTATGAAACTATTTCTCATTGTTCATGCTTTTATCCTAGTTTCTTTTAATTAGCAGTCTTAGCATATCCAGTCATTTCAACATGTTACTTACTAGTGATATTGGGGCTGTATCTTCACCTGATTTTTGTTAGTTTTCTGTGTGCATCTGTGAATATTATGATGGCATCGTCCACTCATCAAATACTGGTCCCTGCAGGGATCACTGATGATCTCAGTCTTAGCTACCATAAACCTCATTCTTTTTTTCATATACCTTCACTTAAAAATTAGATTAGTATGTAACCCTGTCTTCCTCCTCTCCTCTCTAACTACCCTATCCCAGGAACATCACTGTAACTCTAACTCCAGTGGTCCTGTGAGTTCAGATATCATTTGGCTCCTCCAGGGTCAAAACCTGCCAAAGTTTCTCAGTCATGAAAGATGAAATGAGGCTGTCTAGTGTGTGCCTTGCTCTGTGAGTTTCCAAATTGTTTTCAATCTTCTCCTTGTTACTGGTTACTTTACGTTTGTCTCACACAGGCTTGTACACCAAATATTTTCATATATGCATGTCAATTTTAGTGTGTGTGTGTATGTGTGTGTGTGTGTGTGTGTGTGTGTGTGTGTGTGTGTAAACCATCTGGAAGTAGACTGATAAATGTACTTCAAATGTTGCAGGTAAAATCTTGCATCTGAAACCAAAATTCTTTTGACAGGCAAACTGATTTGAAAACCTGTGACAACCTGAGAACTAATGTCTTCCCTATCTTTTTTCTTACATAAATATTAATGCTTGCTAATTCTCACTCCAGTTCCTCTTTGAAAATTTATTTATTTACAGACAAACTGGGGTTATGTCTTTGCCCTGACCTCTTCCCTATCCATCTTCCTACTCTCCCACTCTTTCCATCTACACACCCTTCTCCCACCCTCTCTTCCCTTCATCAAACCTATTCCTTTCTATGCCTATGCCTGTCCCTCTGCTTGTGTATGTCATAGGACTCCCTTTGGAGTATCTGTGTTGATAAGACAGTCAGATTTCTGTTGACCTTTACATAGCTCTTCAGAGGATAAAGTAATAAATGGGGAGGTTCCTCTTCCCCTGTCCAGCCCCGGCCCCCTGAGACACTTCCTGAGAGCAGTTGTTTTTTTCTAAGATCCTAATTACCAACATTTCCACGAGGACTAATTAGGATTTAGTGCCTTGTCCTTAAAACCTTTGCCCATCTAAAGTACACAGTAGCACCAAACACACCTCTCCCATCACTACTGCCCATATCAAAACTTACCCTTTACCCTCAATTTCACATTTTCCTGCACATGATCCTGAAACAAATAGAAATAAAATTGTTTTCCACAATTCTAACTCAATATTTTGTTAACATTTAAAAATACCTTACTGAATTTCCATGTGTTTCTAAATATATTAAATTTTCATCCCAAGCCTAATGAAGAGATTCAGAGAACCATGTGTGTTAGCACATACCTGTTCCCAGCACTCAAAATGCTGAGTCTGGAGGATTGGTGAAGTAGAGACCACCCAAAAGTACAAAACAAACTCAAGAAGGCCACATTTGTTTATATCTTTGCTAAGAGGTTTCATTATTTTTCTTACTTTCTTATTACCAAGGGAATTTCTCCAATAAAGTAATAGTATAGAATAGGAAGGAATGAAACATAATTGACCACTCTAAAAACTGGTTGTGTTGGTAAATACCTAGTATATATATTTGTATTTCACTTTCTTGATTTATTTTTTAAATTTGGTTTATCCTTCCTAGAATTTAATCTAAGAGAACTACACAGTGCATTGTCTCATAAAAACTTTCCTGTGTGGAAATGTCATGATGCTCGTGTCATAGCCGAGTTTGTATCTCCTTCTTCCATGTCACCGGGTGACCAGAAAGACATCTTTATCCCATAACCAAAGTAGGAATTGCACTTCACATAAGAGAAATGTGTTCATGGTCAAATGCTAAAAAGTGACATTTATTTTTCACTAAAGCAGAACTTTTATTTCACTAAGATAGCTATTTCTTATAAATCAATTGTAGACCACCAACTGCTTCCTCTCCATAGACCCTTATATACACACACACACAGTCACACACACAGTCACACACTCATGGAGAAAACCTGGGTATAAGGGAACGAAAGCTGAGACCCTGTACCTGAGGTCAACAAGGAGACAAAGGAAATACCTACTACCTCTGAGCTTCTAAAAGAAACAGAATCTTCTTTTCTCTAAAATAATAAGTCAGGCATTCACACAGGCACACAGTGACAGAGGTCACTGGGGTAACAGATCCCAAGAAATCAATTAAATCATACTCACTAGCACTAGTGAGCCAGAGTCACTCAGGGAAAAGAGGTTTATACAATAGCTATGTCCTGTGTTTCATTATGCAAATGAGATCCCCAAGTAGGGCCTGGTATTGCTCTAGATTCACTTTCCACCTTCAGCCCAAGAGTGGTCCCTGGCCACTCTCAGTAAAACAAGAGAAGGGAATAATGTCTTGCTAGAAACACCAGTGCAGGTCCTTGACATTGGTTATAAAGTCACCAAAGAAGCTTATGAGACTGACTGGAGAAAGGACCATGTGCAGTCAGTACCCAGCACTAAAGTGATAAGAGAGTTGTTAGGGTGAAAGCCTAGTCCTGGCAGATGTAAAAACTAGGCACCTGTCCTCAGCAGGCCAATTTCAGAGAGAAGGAATGGTGACAAACACAGAGAAGAGTATCTGATGTACATGCACTGGGAAGGTGAACAAATAGAGGTCCAGTAACAGCCGGACCCCAAGTCCATCTGCAGCCTGACATGAGGTTTGGGTTTAAGTGGGGGTGTTACATAGCTAAGCAGACCTGTCAAAATGTGGTCCTGCCAATCAATGACCCAGCATTGGCTCAGCCTCAGTCTCTCTAGAAAGGTCTGTCACATTGTAAACTCTGAAATCTCTTCCTGTAAGAAAAGTTCCCTTCTGGCTGGCACCCCTTCTAGTGTAAGATTTCTGTGGAAACTCCAGTTTCTTGGTGTATACTATGTCAGTTGTCTGATAGCAGAAGTAAGGGACACAAGCGTCTCCTTAGCAGTATTTTCATTCCTGACAGAAGAGTTATAGAGCCAAAAGTCAGCCATTTGAGCTGGGTAGAGCTCCTACCCCTCAGGCAGCTCCAGTCTGTGATTCTGCCCTCCTCAAGAGGCTTACTAGTTTATTCTTTTTGTGTTCTGTTCTATTTGCTAGATAGTTATAAATGCCAAAGGTATTTGTCCAGGAGGAAAACCTTCCCTTTCTCAAGGAAAAGCAGATCTACCACATGATGTCATTCATGTGCATCAAATACGTTTACCCAGAGAGGTTGAGAAGAGAATGGTGGCTACCTGCTGCCTTGAAGAGTGACAGAGACTGAGGCTAGCAAAGGTCTCAAAGATGCAGGTAGATGAACACGCAAGTGCTACACACATAGAGTGACTGTGGACAGCGATAATGTGTGAAGCAAAAGAATTTTGAAAGCTTTCATAAAGAAATAAATATTTGAGTATAGATGTTCAACCAGATTTCTATGCTAGATGTTATATACATGCATTAAAATGTCATGTTTCTCCTCTAATATTTATGTTTCCTGATCAAAATAAATTTAATTTAAAAAGATAACCATGACACAAAGATTTATTCCTACATGTGTGAGAGTAACTACCAGCTGACTTTCTAATAGAGATCTAGAGGTATGACTTGACTTAGCAAGGAAAGGAATGGCTAGAAAAGGCTTCTATGAAGAGCAAATGTACTTGTTAGGAAAGATACGTGGGAGCTCATAACAAGGAGCCCCACCTCCAGCAGGGCTATTTGTAGGTTTGTTCTGGCCCCTCTTCTAGGAATGGACTACCCCAAATAGGGGTAGATGACACTTTATTTTCCAGAAGGGCCCTTTTATGCATCTTTTGAAAAGAAAATCAAATTAAGGAAATTCAATAAAATTTGATTTTAAGATAAAAACAAAAAAGAGGAAAGCATATTAATTAAAGATTAAATCATCAGGGTCAACCAAATGTCTCAGTGGATAAAGACTTTTGTCAACATGTCTGATGGCCTGAACTTAATCCTTTGAACCTGCAATGGTAAAGGAGAAAACCCACTTTCACAAGTTGTCTTCTGACCTACACAAACACACACCATGGCATACATCTGTCCCCACCCCAACACACACACAAATAATTGAGGTCTTTGATCCATTTGGAGTTATTTTTGTGCAGGGCCACAGATAGGGGTTCATTTTCGTTCTTCTGCATGTGAATATCCAGTTTTACCAGCACCATTTGTTGAAGATGCTGTCCTTTTTCTTTTTTTTTAATTTATTATTATTATTATTATTTATTCAGTTGTGTGTGTGTGTGTGTGTGTGTGTGTGTGTGTGTGTGTGTGTGTGTGTGTGTAGAACCACGGACGAATTCGGGAACCACCATGGACGCCTCCACCTCCTCCTTGTTTACTCTGCCCCGGGATTCACAGGCTCCGCCCTACCAGGACCAGAAACGCAGGCCACCCCCACTTCCACCCGGTGTCTATACGTGGGATCTGGGTTCTGAACTCAGGACCTTCTGCCTGCAAGGCAGAGGCTTAACCCCTGAGCCACCCCTCCAGCCCAATGCTGTCCTTTTTCCAGTGGTATTTTTCTGGCAACCTATGTAAAAAAATCAGCTGACTGTAGTTATATGACCTTATTTCTGGGTCTTCAATTCTAATCCATTAATCCGTATGTCTGTTTTGGAGCCAGTACCATGTTGTCTTTATTGCTATGCACTTGCATGTAAGAGGTGTGGTGATACCTCCAGCAGAGTTTTTATTACTCAGGATTGTTTTTGCTATCCTGGGTCTTTTGTGCTTCCATATGAATTTTGAAATTGTTTTATCTGTGAAGAATTATCTTGGAATATTGATCGGTATTACATTGACTCTGTATATTGCTTTTGGTACGATTAACATTTTTACAATGTTAATTCTACCAATCTAAGAACATTGAGAGGTCTTTCCACCTTCTGGTGTCTTCTGTAATATCTTTCCTTAGGATTTTGAAGTTTTTGTTGTACAGGTCTCTCACATTCTTGGTTAGTTTTATTCAAGATATTTCATTTTGGGGGCAGGAGGCCCTAGTAAATTGAATTGTTTCTCTTAGAATTTTTCTCACTTTGTTCAACCTTGTTGAAAAGGAAAGTCATTGATTCTTGAACATTAATTTTGGAACCTACCACTGTAATGAACTTATTTATTAGTTCTAGGAGTTTCCTGGTAGAACTTTTAGGGTCTTTCAGTTATAGAATCATGTCATCTGCAAATAGGGATACCTTGATGTCTACATTTTCTGTTGGTTCCCTTTTATTTCCATCTCATCTTATGGCTCTGGCTAAGACTTCAAGTACAATAATAAACAGAAGTGGTATGAGTGGGCAGCCTTGTCTAGCTCCTGACCTAAGTGGGAATGCCTCAAATTTTTCACCATTTAGAACGATCTTAGCTATAGTTTTATTGTATATGGACTTTATTATGTTGATATATGCTCAGTCCATCCCTATCGTATCCAGGGCTTTTGTCATTAAAGGATGTTGAATTTTGTCAAGAGTTTTTTCTGTCCCTGTGGAGAGAATGGTGTGATTTTTGTACTTCCATTTGTTTATATGATGAATTGCATGCATTAATTTGTATATATTGAAGCAACCTGGTGTTCCTGGAATAAATCCAACCTGGTCATAGTTAATGATATTTTTGATATGGTTTTGAATCTGGTTTAGTAAAATTTTGTCGAGAGTCTTTGCATCTATGTTTACCAATGAGATTGGCCTATGATTTTTTTTATTATATCTTTTTATGATTTAGGAATCAGTGTAATACTGACTTCATAGGAGTTTGGAAGTTGTCATGGTTTGATTTGTAAGTTGTCCCTGACAAGCTCATGTGTTTTGAATCATTATTTATTAGGGATGGAGCCCAAATAACCCATTAGGAGATGGAGCCTTGCTGGAAAAAGGCAGTCACAGAGGGCCGGGCTTGAAGTTGATTAGCTCCACCCTGCTCGAGTGAGCGAATCTTGCAACAGCCCCTCTCAGCCTCCCTGAGGGATGTGACCTAGGCCTGCTCCAGCGTCGGCAGCCAGTCATGCTTTTCCCACCAGGAAGGACTGTGTCTCCCCTCTGAAACCACACGCCTATTAAATCTCCCTTTCTCCCTTCAAGTTACTTGACTTTGGGTGTTGTCTCACAGCCACAGGAAAGATCACAACTGGTATGGAAGTAGGGAGTAGTAGTGTTAGTTGTTAGTAAGAATAATTCAAGGAGTAGTAGTGTTAGTTCTTTAAATCTCTGATAGAATTCTGTACTGAATTCATCTAGTCCTGGACGGTTTTGGGTTGGGAGATTTGTAGTTACTTCTTTGTCACTTGTAATTCAATTCACCATGATTCAACTTTGGTATGTTGTATTGTTTAGAAATTCATCCACTTCTTTCTGTTTGACAAATTTGGTGGAGTATAAATTTTCGAAGCATGACCTTATGATTCTCTGAATGTTTTTGGTATCAGTTGTGATAGATCCATTTTCACTTTAATTTTATTAATGTAGGTGTTCTCTTTTTTGGTTTTAGTTAATTTGGCTAAGGTTTATTAATCTCATTAATTTTTTTATTTATTTAGATAATTATTTGAATTTATTTTAATTAATTAACCAGTCTTTGTTTGATTGATTGTTTGGATCATTTTCTGTCTCAATTTTGGATATTTCTCTCCTAATCTTATTAATCTCAGCCCATCTACTATTTTTGGGATTGATTTGTTCTTTTTTCTTTAACACTTTAGGCTCAGTTGTTATCTGCTTGTGATATTTCTATTTTTTTGATGTGGGCATTGGGTGTTATAAACTCTCCTTTTAGGACAGCCTTCATCATATCCCAAAGATCTCAATGTGCTGTGTATTCATCATCATTAAATTCAAGGAAGTCTTGAATTTCCATTTTGACTTCTGCCCATACCCATTCCTCATTCAGTAGCATGGTGTTTGGTTTCCAAGAGTTTGTGTTCTTTCTGTTATTTACCTTGTGATGGTTGTCTAGCCAATCGATAAAGTGTAGGATGTGATTTCAAGTTCCCTGTATATGTACAGGCTTGCTTTGTAGTCTGCGTGTGGTCTATTTCCCTGGTTGCTGAAAAGAAGACGTATTCCTTGGTGTTAGGATGGAAAGTTCAGTTGAGGTCAATCAGATTTATTTGGTTTATGGTTTGATTTAGTTCCAATGTGTCTGTTTAATTTTTGACTTGTTAACTTACCCATTTGTGAGAGTGGAATGCTGAAACCCCTATTTGTCACATTTGGGTTGATTTGTTGTTTTAGGTCATAGTGTTTATTTAATGAATGTGGATGAGTCTATATTAGGTGTGCATATGTTCAGAATCCGTGGAGTCTTTTGGTGGGTTGTTGTTTTGATGAGGATGTAGTGTCCTTCTGTATCTCCTGTGATTTGCTTTGGTTTGCAGTCCATTTTGTCACATATTAGAATTGCTGTTCCTGCTTCTTGTGTCTTTTTTCATTTTCTTGATCATATTAATAATAGAGCTTTGGAAATTATTATCTTAACTATTGGTTTTTGGCTTAAATCCACAAAACTATTCTGGTTGGGCTCTATCATTATAGAGTTGATGCTTTTATAGGAGATGTGTTTTCCCGGTTTTCGCTATATTTTGTGGTTTTACAATGTGACTTGGCATCTTGTATTAGGTCTTTGGTTATTTTGTTTGGTATGATAGAGTTGCCAAACTTAGAAAGTGATTGCAACAGCTTCTCTGGTTGTGAATGGGATAGTGCTGCTTAAGTGTCGATCTAGGACTGCTTCTTGCTGCAGTGCCCTAGGGGTATGTGAGCCCAGCTCTGGGGGTAAAGTGATTTATGGTCTATTTTTAGCTGACAGATTTAAGACTGGGCATTAAGTTTGATAGTGAGGTTTTGCTTAAGAGAACTGCTGTAAGAGGAGAGATAGAGCGGGTATAATAGATACAACTAGGGTAGTGAGGGTTGTGTGTGTTATTAATTAGTCAGTGTTGCAGTCCGCCTGCATAGTTGCTGATAAATGACCATCACACAGCTTAAGGGAACAAGGAGTTTACTTTCTTACGATAGTCTGGTTACAGTTCATAGTCCAGCTTGATGGGAAAGCACGCACCAACACCAGGGCCGAGGGAACTGGCCACCATAACGGCTGAGAGATGGACAATCCTTACTTGCCAGACCAGCATGTCTGGCCAAGTATACAGAAGGATGCCAACTCTCTCAACCAGCTCTCTCTGATTTATCCAGGGCCTAATCCCACCCACCGTGGGCTGGGTCTTCCCCAGCAGCTAGACAATCTCCTTCAGGTTTGCTCTGGGCTTAACTCAACCATCAACTCTCTACAACTGTGCCCAGAGCTCAAACCCTCAAGAGTCAATCAAGTTGACACTTGTGCTTAACTATGACAGTCAGGGTTCTCTGAAGAAACAGAATCTATAGAATGTAGTATATATAAACAAGTTTATTAAAAAATAACTCACAATAAAAATAGTGTCCTTCAAGATAGCTGCCCAACGCAGCCTCTTTCCTGGCTGGAGTGTTCCACAAAGCCAAAAGATCTGGAGAAGGTCTCAAGCCTTTGCTCCTCTGGAGGGTTGGAGACGCTGGGTTCGACGTCAGTGAAGAACAGCTGGGCTCCGACGGCAGCGGGAACAGCAATAATGTGATGGAAAAGGTGAAGCTCCAAGTCAGCCAAGGACGGAGGCAGCAGCAGCAGCAACCAAGAAGGCCAGACGCTCTAAAAGCAAATGACACAGGCAGAGTGGACTGCACAGCAAGTCGACACTGGAAAAGGGAAGAGCAAGTCCCTCCTCCTTGCACCTCCTATTATCTGGTCGACCACTGGAAAGTACCACCCACTATGGCTGGGTTCTCCACAGCAATCAGCCAAGTACCTGCAGACTTGTATAGAGGCCGTTCTAACCATTAACCTTCCAGAGCTGCCCCCAAACAGTCTACACCTGTCAAGTTGACACCAAAATGCAACCATAACATTGTGAGATGGCAGCTTTTAGGATTTAAGAAAAATATAAGGGTCAATGACTACAACTTGTTGTAGTAGGTATATGGGGCATGCATGTGATGTCTGGAAGACTTAAGATTGAGTGACTATCACTTGAAAATAAATAACAAACAAAATGGATCTTTTAGATGGTGATAGAACTGTCCTGTGTTAAATGATGAGATGTTCTTGAGGGTTGTGAGTTGTATGAAGTTGCACCACAGCCTTTGGTTTCTTTGTCTTTTAATAGATTCCTGGGTTTATTGTACAATGCAGGGCTGGTAGAGGGGGTTACCAGGCAGCATGTAGACAAGGTGTTCATGATGATGCCAGGGTGGGTGGGTTGCAGGATACTTATCATTCAAACCATATACTTATCTTTTAAACCATAGAGTAATGCAGACTCTCAGCCTTTATCTGGAAAGATTTTTTTCATTATATTGTAGTTAATATAAAGAATAATAACAAAACGCAGAGAACACATGACTATGGAATACTCAGCCTTAAATAGAACATCTAGCGCGCATACACACACACACACACACACACACACAAAGGATATAAAAGTAGAAGGATACTTAATGGGAAGAAGATAGCTTTCATTGTGAGAAAGAGGAAGATGAGATTGGATAACATGGTTAAAGTGACTTGAATTCATTGTATATGTGTATGAAAGTGTCAAAGAATCAAAGAAAAGTAGTTATCTTCCCCCAAATTAACCTTGCTTTGTTTCTTGTCTTAAACAGCCCATATTCTTTTTGTAAAATGCTACCTAAACTGGGGTTTGCATCACTTCTGATTCCTCAGCATATCTCATGTACATAACCTATACATCTCCATGGAGATGTTTGTTTGTCTCCTGTTTGATGTGTCTGCTACCATGGGATTTTTCAGCAAGAGAGGATGACTTGCATCAATTCTGAATGAATATTACATGGGCAGCTGGAATTTATAGTCAAGGAGCTGGTTGGGTTTAAAAAGATGGATCTTTTAAAGAAGGAACATCAAGACAGAAAGATGGAAGGGATGTAAGTGGCCCACATGGCCAATGAACAATATCAACTGATAAGAAACTCATGGGCCCTACAAAATTCTGATAAACAATGAGCCACCCACACAGGCTGCATGGAAAGAACCCAGCCTCTGAACCACACGGGAGGCCTTGTTTGAGCCCAGCAAACACAAAGCAAAACAAAAGCACTTGACTATGGAAAGAAGACTATTGGGGGGAATAGGGGACAACAGAGAGAGAGTACATTTCTCCTTACTTATCATATTCAATTACTTCTCATCTGCAGTGTTTTCTTCTTTGCCTGTTGGTCCTAAGGAATAAGGAGTCCAAAACAGCCAGGAGGTAGTCTTCAACTCCAGAGTAAATGAAAGCATTCAGTCTCCTGGTCTAACTACATCATTTGGAACTAGGAGTTCCAGGCCTTCAGTCCTTCAGGTCACAGAGACCGTGTGTAAACCTCTTGACAATGGTCCATGGAAAGCAACAGTGAGTGCTATCGTGGCTGTGTCTAATTTTCCATGCCTGGGCTCACTGTGTGAGAGTAACGTACATTGTGCAAGTACATGTGGCTCTAGGAGAAGCTGCTTCAACCCTGCAAAGACACCATCCATTTGCTCCTAAATTGGTTCTCATGAAGGACATTCCCCTTCTCTAACAAATGGCTGCTTCAGAGTAGTAAGGAACACAAGAGAAATTTGCTGTGAAGCAAGTTACCGACAAGACACAAAGAAAATTGCATAGAAAAAAATGTGATAGCTAGGAACTTTTATAGGTCTACAGAAGATCATTTTTCAGAAATACCATATTTTAGAAAGAAAATCTGAAGTTAGCAACTCTTCCTGGATGAACTTCCTCTCATTATGGGTACAGTCAGTTGGAGTCAGTTCCTACCTTGTGGCTGGCTAGTCACTAGGATGACCCACAATGAGGGATTCCTGTCCACCTGAGTTCCTGGTGGACCATGTACCCAGCAGTGACCATATCCAGGTCAGTCTTGAGGTACTGACCTACACACACAGTCCGCTACAAGGGCTCTTCTACTCATGAGGCTGAGGTGTGGTGACAAGGGCAGATAGCAAGAGGCTAACTAGCATCAATAGAATGTGCCACCCTGTTTGCATGGCTATTAACAAATCGCACACTAATATGATATGATGTTCTTATATTTTCTGACAAGAGAGGTCTAGCTTTGTAACTTCTACAGAAATCCTTTTTACTAACTTTCCTATCATGTTCTTCCCAAGTTCCTGACCAGGTATCCACCAACCATTGGCCAAAGACTATGAATTGATATTCGATTACAATTACAATGACTTCATTAAAATACTACAGTTTTTCCATGCTAAAATAATTACAGAGGGATTTTATTTTCCTAAAGTTGATTGTTCTCTGTCAGATGGAAATGTTTCTAACAGAATGGTTTGGCAATTACAAAATTCTCTGTATAGCAGCATCACCACACAGGAGCACAAATGTCAGCAGAAACTTACATGTGATAAGTAATAGAGTCAAAAATCTTAAATTAAATTTAGATTGGGCAGGATCATGGTGACTGATGCTTTGACTTGTACCTTCCAATGATCCAAAGGCTGCTATATTGTACGTACATAGAATATATTACAAACACCTTGCCTATCAAGATCTTGGGTAAAAGGCCATCAAGATAACTCAATGGGAAAGGTGTCTGCTTATAACCCTAGCAACCTGAATTCAGTCCCCAAAAGCATACATGGTAGAAGGAAAGAACTAGTTTCCAAAAGTTGTTCTCTAATTTCCATTCATGTTTAATAACATAAATGAATCTCTCTCTTTCTTTCTCTCTCTTTCTCTCTCTCTCTTTCTGTCCCTCAATAAACATATTTTTAAAGATCTTGGATATGAACTTCTCCATAAGTTAGCATATCATGTATACATTCATTGAGAGAAAGAATATAAACTCTAAGATTATTTACCAATTTCTGAAATTTCAAAGACAGACATTACGCATGCTCATTGAGAATACACCACTAGTCATACATCAAATTAACTGATGTGCTTTGAACAAAGGTTTAAGCACACCTTATTTTTGTTTTCTTTTTAACTTTTTACTTTGAAACTTTCCAACTTACAATTGGAGAAAAAAAGATAAGGATGAACAGCTACATGTAAATCAGTCCATCTTTATTCTCTGTGATCTTTACAGAGTCTCCTCTCAGACAGGCTGGTGTCATAAAATCATTGATTCTTAATTTACTCACACAAGTGAGAAAGATTTCCTAGAACACAGAAAAGAAACTATTAAAGTAACCATTGCATTAGCAATGAGTCTACTCTCTGGTTATATAATTTACCAGATAATTGAATAGATTACAGCTCAATGGAAACATTGTTTGAAGTTTGAACTTTTGAAAATATGATTAGAACTGAATATTTAGAACTCACATGTGGATATTATTATCGTCTAGGAAGGCCTTCTACCGTCTCTAAGCCTTCAAACTTTACAAGCACAAACATCAGGACACTCATTGTCATAATGTCATAGCTTCTCCCAAACCACAGAGATGCTACTCAGAGGGTTCCAAGCCTGTAAAATGACATTTATAGACATGTCTTACTATGTAGACCAAGCTGGCCTTGAATTCATGATTCTCCTGTCTTAGTCTCTGAGAATGGGCTTACAATTACGTGTTTGACTTCAATATGATGTCATTTCTAAACTGGGGCTAGAAATGAAGGTTCTGAGTGCTGCTAAGTGTGATGGACCTCTTCGAGCTGTTCCCTCTTATCCCCACGACTGGAAGAGGAAACATCAGCTGATATGTCAGTGTGGAAGCACCAGCTCATAGTCGTGTTCAGGGGGGTGGGAAGTGCAGCCGACAATGGAAGTCCTGAGCAGGGCGTACTCTGTCTCTGACTCTTCTCTGAAGGGCCTCACTCTCCCCCCACAGCTGACATTCTCGTAGCCATCATCATTGGAGTGCAGGGACGACCTGCGCAGGGCCGCATGGTTAATGACGGTGTAGCACACATCTTCCCAGGCACTGCCATCCTCACTGTCCTGCCAAGCACAGAGGCAAAAGAAATTATGGACCTAGAATCACCATTGGGTTTGAACTCTACCCCACCACTCCCTTATTCCTGCCCTCCACAGACCTGCTGAGGCTCCTGGGCTCAGGAGTCCAGAGTCCACGCCCTAAATCCCAGGGTCTTAGCAACCTTATTTCAGAAGCATGGCCTCAAGGTAGCACTCGTTCTGCAATCGTTCCTCCTGATTTGCTAAAGCGAAGCTTTCCTGCACTATACATCACACAGGTAAAAATCCAATGTCTACAACCTCTGTGGAGTCACACAGAAAATACTTGAAAAAGATCTTACAGTAATAAAATTCAGAGTTTAAATATTTTCAAATTTGTAGGTAATGAATGAAAGAAAAACTTACAATGATATATATGCCAATTAAATCCATAATATGCTTTCAGACATGTCTAAATACATGCTAACTGAGTCAACAAGATGCTTAGGGCATAGACTTAAAAAAGATT
This sequence comes from Typhlomys cinereus, assembly GCA_023101885.1. Classification (NCBI taxonomy): domain Eukaryota; kingdom Metazoa; phylum Chordata; class Mammalia; order Rodentia; family Platacanthomyidae; genus Typhlomys; species Typhlomys cinereus. The sequence goes on along the minus strand of JALPQD010000926.1, from coordinate 172,735 downwards.
CTTTTCTACACGTTGTTGATTTTGCAGTGTGTGTGCAAGACAAAGCTGATCCTTGGAGATAAGTATTTGCACAGAATGTGGAAACCTAAAAACAATGTTTTATTATGGTCACGCTACAAGGATAATTTATCTGATGTCATCTGTTTTGTCATGATCTTGAAAATTAAAATAATAATGTCAGTAGAATAGGATTATAGCAATAACTTTGTATTATTTATAAAATTAAATATCTTAAAATTTATTATTCCCATTTCTGCTTCAAGCTTACCAATTTTTTAAAAAATATGCAACATCTCTATAAATACTCAAATTATAAGTAAAAAATAGCAGATACTACTCTGAATAAAATCATTCTATATTAACATTTATCAGAAAAAAATTAAAGCTAATTCAGTTTTTGTTTTTGCTGATTTTAATTACCTGATTAGAAGTGGATAAATATTCTTTACCTAGATGATAAAAAATAAAAGGAAACCAGTATGAGAATTTTAGAAAAGCACAGCTTGGGGGAAATGAAAAGGACGGAAAGAAGTGAGAAGGCCCCCAGGAAGCCCACTGCGCAGGCGCTGATGTCACGCCTGCATCTCTGCTGCGCGAGGAGAACAAGATGAAGAGAAAGCAGGGCCGCGGCTTGCACCGCGGGGCCGCGGCTTGCACTCGCTCTCGCCGGGTACCTGAACTTCAGTTCATAGCTACATGAGCCACACAGTGGAAGAGAGATTTAACTGATGATCATTTTCTGTGATTGGCGGTTGTTTTCTAATCTCGTGATGGAAGATGCACATTTTAAGGGGACCGAGAAGATGCTGTATCTCCCGGATAGCATCTGCAGCAATCTGTAGCAAACCAAGGATTTCCACAATTCTAATATATGAGTGAAATGTGCTTCTGAAGGTTATGTAATGTTTTATCCAACTGTGATAAAGGAAGATGAATAGGAAGGGTCTGCACTCAGGGAAAATGGTATATTTGTCTCCAAGAGGCATTTCACTGTGAAGACATGGTGTACCTACTCCTGCCAAGTCCTGGTCCCTATGGAAGTTTGCTAGAGATTACAGGGGACTCAATTCAAAGAATTGCATGAAGTCCTCTTACCAAGGGCACCTCACTAGCATTTCAAGAAGAAATGGTGTTACTGCAAAGGTTCTCAATCTTTTATTTAATTTAATATTTTGTTTAAGTTATTCATAATTACAATGTAATTTTTATAGCTGTTGCCCATCCCATTATCCCATATCAATGTCCCTCTCCCTTAAAGACTTCTTCCAACAAGTTTCCCTTCTATCCATGTCTATTCTTCTGCATGGACATATACTGAGTCCAACAGGAGATGTCTGTTCTTGCATGTGCCTAGGTACCTGCTGCAGCATAGGCAATATTTCAGTAGAGGTTCCACTGATATCTGGGAAATCACTTACTCTGACTAGCTTTGACCATCATTGATCTGTGTGAAGGGCAGAGTCATATGAAGTTCTCTGTCATTCATGTGCTATGGTTCTGAGTCCAACCTTGCATAAGTCTTATGCAGGTGGACTTGGTTGCAGTGTGTTCATTGGCTGTATTGATATTAAGACTAGAAGATATTGTGTGTCAGCACTCTTTCCCCCAATCTGGTTCAAGCATTCTTTCTGTCCCCTCCTCCATTGTATATCCTGGGCTTTGCTGTGGGGTAATAGGAGAGCTTTATATGAAGACACCATTCTTGAAAGAGGACCTAACACAAGGCACTATCGTTGGCAACACACTGTTCAACCCTTGTGGACACTCAATGAATGAATGAAGGCAGAACAGAACCATTCACAAGTCTCTACAGTCAGAGTTTTCTCATGTTCACTATGAAACTTACGTCTGACCTCCTAGGATGGCCTGATCAAGAAAACTGTAGAAGTCTCCAAGTCAGAAAAATATGTAACCTTTTTTTTGGCTAATCAGAATTCTAAATGTTGCATAGTGCTTTCTTTATCCCTGGTGACTGAGGTTGCATACATTTAATTGACAGAGTGCTCTGTTCAGTGTTTACAATTTTACTTTTATTACATTTTCTAAAAAAAAATTAGAGTTGACTAAGAGAAGTGAAGACCATCAAAAGACATAAAGACACATAGACTATGCTTTCTAAATCCTGATACTGGAGCCCACCATCTTGCTGTGCAAAAAAATCCTAGACATAGACAGTCTTGTCAAGGGATAAGCATTGCTGTCAATATGTGAGAGGATTAGAAAATTTGAGTGGATGTTTTCTTCTGTCTATATATCCTGTGCTACTCTTGCCACAAAACTGAAGTGTATATAAGAAAATCCTTTCACTACATGAAACTTAAAACACTTGTGAAAATTTCATTGGGTTTTTCTGCACAGCATACTTCTACTAATACCATCACCATCCTCCAGAGACAAGGCCTTCCTTCATTAGATGTTGGCTTCTGCCTGACAGAGGGAATTTGCAGATGTGGTACTTTCCCTCTTTATTTATATTGGACTTTAATCCTTTCTCTTTTTTTTTCCATGTAATAGTAAACATTTAATAATGGTTTTTAAAGATGATGAAAAATAGGTGAACTATTTTAAATTAGATTTTATTGAAAAAATATACATATAATTAAAAAATAAATCTCATGAAGGCACACAAAGGCAGACACTATGAGTTACTCTTCACTTTTACTTACATAGTCTACCTTGTAGCTATTTTTTCCATTTAAATGATTTTTTTATATATAATACATTTTTTAATTATTATTTCAGCTCATACAAACTTAATAGGTACACCAGTTCCCTCCCTCCCTCCTCCCCCCCCAAGCTCCCTGTTCCCCCTCCCCTCACCCCTCCCGCCCCATCACCCCGTGCCTCCCGCCCCGATTCCCAGAGTCCTTTCTTGTGCATGCCTGACTCTCCTCTGGGCCCTCCTCTCCGATGACGTACAGGCTTTAATCCTTTCAAATGTGTCTATAATACAACATAAGCGTCAATGAAAGTTTGCTTAATTAAAAAAAGAACATGTGTTTTGAGGCCACATTGAGACTGTGCTCTCAGTTAAAATGACACACACCAAGGCAGACTTTGGAATTTAGAAAACCCCATCCACTAACATGCCATGACAGTGAAATATGGAAAATAAAAAAATTACTAGAACTAAAAGTTTAAGAGATAAATTATATGAAGATATCACATATAGTTCTTAAAGATAAAAACACAGAAGTGATGAGAGTAGCAATATCAAATGAAATATAAAAAACAGATTCAAGTTGTGAAAAGCAATTTATTATATGTGATAATGTTAAGTCCATTGCTAATTTTTTAATTAGCATGTTAAAATTATGCATGTCACTGAATGCCAAATATAGAATCTCCTTAGATATGAAGAAAAGTGGATGACTCTGATATCTAGAATACTAAAATACTAAAAGTGGCTCCTAACAAATATTAGATTACAGCAAACAAACCAGATTCTGCAAAACAAAGTAAGCTAAAGTATTTGTAATAGTTATTCTTCTGAAATACAAAGGCAAGTTCAACCCACTGATTTCAAGTATAGAGTGCTATAGACATCCATATACAAGCATAGCCTGTGATGATTTACCTAAATAAGTTATATCCATTTTCCTGACTGTATAATCATAAACTGAGGAAGTTTTGTAGCTGAATATAATTCATTGAAAACATTGGACATGATATGAAGAATATAGGTCAGTGCAGGCAGCTGGAAGGCTTCCAACGGATAACATATGCACCCCCACTAGGACTGAAATGAAAATATTTAGAAACAATGATAAATTCAGTGGCAAAAGACAGTGTACACTATGAAGAGTCATAGCTGAATTCACATTGCAAGAAGACATCTCACTTGAACACAGGGATTTGCTGAAAAGAACGTTGAGTCCTATTAATATGAGACCTTCTGAGGGGATTTTTTTACTTCAGTGACCCCCAAGTCTAACCAGCTGGTCTTTTCAGATGAGTCAATGAGTATCTGTCACAGTTTTCTCTCCATTACTTGAAAACACCGAAATGCTCACTTTCGGGGGGAGCTATTTATGCCTCAGCAAAGATATGTATTATATTCAGGCTAGGATGAAAGTCAGACTAGTACTCTTGAAATGTGATATTTACCCTCTTGGAGGTAATATTTACCCAATTAAAACTATCACTTTGTCAATGTGTCAGTCACAGCATGTATTATTTTTACTAAAGAAATATGAGAACATCTTGCTCTCCTTGTTTGTAATTCCTTGTGAACCTGTGTGTGTGGAAATCTCTGTGTACACATAAGATTATTAAAACCTGCTCCTGCAATGCCCTTCACTCCATCCTGATGGGCATTGTATGTCACCCCCTGACCAGAGACAAAAAGCTGTTAAACTGGAGTCTTGTTATAAGAGCACATTCAAGGGTAAATGTAATAAAAGTAGGAAACCACAGTGAGGGAGGGGTCAATCGCCCATTTGAAATCAACAAACCACAATCCAGAACTTCAGAGACTCTATATCAACCACTTAGAACTAGGCCAGACTAATCTCTCCCCATCCTGAAGGTCAGGGACATTTGTGGAAGAGGGGGCAGTAAGACTGGGCAAATGGATGGGAGGAGCAATGATTTGCAAGATACTCCACACAAGTTAGGGCCGAAGCAATCATAATTGGACTTTGCATGCCCTGAGCAATGTCCAACACACTATTGACCTCACAAAGTCTAGCATCTGCTAAAGGCACCAAGATCCTTTGAGACAAGGGATTGACAGCCACAGCAGTGTTCCTATGCTTAAAGGGAACACAGGAAAGGGTTCAGGGAAATACAACTGGGTCCTTGTATGTCATCGGAGAGGAGGGCCCAGAGGAGAGTCTGGCATGCACATTAAAGGACTCTCTGGGGATTGGGGGGGCACTGGAGGATGGAGAGGGAGGAGTGGGGGAGGGGGAGCAGGGGGTTCGGGGGGGAGGAGAAGGGAGGGAGGGAAATGGTGTACCTATTAAGTTTGTATGAGCAGAAATAATAATAAAAAATATTTTAAAAAAGATTATTAAAACCTGCATGCTTTTCTAGTTTATCAACTTCAATCAAAGTGGTTCTTTGTGGGGGTTGTCAGGCCTAAAAGCCTGCTCGCTAGAGAATGACACATTAGCATCTAAAATGGTCAGTTGTTAGGTGGATTCCTCCCTTTGGAAGTTGAATTTTGCCTCTTGCCTGCATAGACAATGGCAGGCAAATTCCTTCCTTGGAAGTTGAGTTTACCTCCTGTCTGTTCTTAGATCGCTTTTGTTCTTAGAACTGGTGAGGCTAAAACTTCCCCTTATAGTTTTTTCCCTATACATTTGAGATATATTAATGTTTGCACCAGGTAACTCTGATTTGAGACATTCATTTTCCATTCCCTTTTAGCAACTAAGTGTCATGCTTTCTTTTAATTCTACCTGGAGACATCATGTCTGGTCACACACAACAAGTAGATGTCACTCCTGCCTTTTCCTTGTTAGCCAGAATGTATACATTTTACATAATCCTATAAAGAATGTGGCCCTATTCTTCTTTGATTGTTTTCCTATAAATACTCATGTGTGCTACTAAAACTGGCTTAGATGATGAAGGACATTCTAGGCTCCCTCTGACCCAATGCTTGATCAATTCCTACCACTCCCACTTCTATTTCCTGCATGTAAATCTGGGTTTATGCTGGTTCGTGGGCCCGGACAGTTCCTAGATCCAGTCAAGGAGCCCACCAAAGTACTTAAGAACTCCTTTTTCCCCTATCATTCTACTGGGATCCTCAGCTATCAAGTCACAGCCCTCCCCATCTTCAGTGCCAGCCACATATGCCCAGCCGCGGGCAAATCTTAACACACACTATCTTCCACTGTTAAAGGAAGCAACACTGTGCTCACCCAAGAAATACATCTCAAGATCATTCACTTGGTCATTTCTGAAAGGGCCTTTCTGTCACACACCCACACACATACATGTACATATATGAATAAAACCATATTCATAGACATTGGAATCGAGCAGGACTTTGAAGCCTTTGTTGTATATATCACGCTTGTTTTCCCTGGCATTAAGAAACAGGGAAGACTCTAAATACATAGACATATTTTAATGTGGCTTGGACGTAGTGGCACATGCCTGTAACCCCAGCCAGCACTTGGCAGACTGAGGCTGAAGGGCTACTGTAAGTTCGAAGCCGCCTTTCCCTACAGAGAAAGACTATGTCTGAAAAAAAATCTAAGGGGAAGAAAGAAAGAATGTTTCCAGAATATATCAAGACAAGCTACTAAGGTAAAACCTTTCTGTCTCTTAAATAAATTTATGATTCTATTATCACTGTAAGACATAAGTAGACTGCAATTCTTTTCCAAGTAAACTGAAAAAGCTAGTGCCCCAAAAAATGGTCAAAAAGAATGTGAGCTTAAGGGCTTGATTACCTTACCTGGTCTCATTTAGAGATCTCTGGAGAGCTACAGCCCCACTGGGCTCAAAGTCATAGGCGAGCAAGCTGCGGCCCCTTCTGAAGGCACCTCACCTCCTCAAGCAGTAAAGATGCCTCTCTCTGGTCACCTGGAGAGCCAGAACTGAGATGCACTGTGACCAGGGCTGCTCAGGCACACAGACCTCTGGCCTCGACTTCATGTCAGAACCCTGAAGACAGACGTGGGTCACTCGACTGCCTTATTGCTCCTATTCCCAATGTGGCAGAAGTTAACAATTCTCCCTCTGATTTTCACCATTACTGTTATCTTCAGTTGGTGAACTATACAACTAAACTCAACTGTTGGGGCTTCCAGCCCAGGCTTTAGCTCTGAAATCCCCAATTACAAGTTCCCTTTAGAAACCAAACATTACTATTCTTAATTTGTTTAATTCTTAAATGCTCATTATTCTTAAATGTTTAATTATGTAATTAAACAGGCAGAACCTGTGGCAAATAGAAAATAATTTAGGAAAATATACATACATACAAACACACACACATACACACACACACACACACACACATACACACACTTATCAACAGCCATTCCAAATGTCTTCATTTTTAATGACAATATGTAAGTTACATGAATTAAAGTATTTAGGGTAAGGCCGGAGAGATGGTTCAGCTGACAAAAGCAGCAGCGCACAAGCTGGTGGCTTGAGGATGAGCACAGGCAACCAACTTCTGAAAGCTCTTTGATGTCTGTGTTCTCTCTCTCTCGCTCGCTCGCTCTCTCGCTCGCTCGCTCGCTCTCTCACTCTCTTTCTCATTTATTTTTCTCTAAGTAAAAATATTTTCAAATATCAGTAGAAAAAGTTTGGTTCATGTGGTCAAAATAAAATGATATAAGAATTGCTGTAGGTTCTGAGTTCGGATCACAGGTCCCACATAAAAATGACGGTCTGTACTTCCCACCCTAGTGGAAAGAGCCTGGAAAATCCCAGAGCAAAGCAAAAAAGAGGTAGAAGTAATCCAGGGTGATTCTCCAAGTCACTCTTGGTCTTCCACAGGGGCATACAGTGCCCTCTGATACACACACTAAAAAATAACGATAATAATGAATAAAGTTTTAAAAATTGTTTTAGTGCAAAGAACCATGTGGTCAGTCCTGTGACACTGGAAGATCCTCAATGACATCACCAGTCCTTAAGATTAAGACATGAGGAAGAGGATATCTGATCACTGGATGCCTAAGATTACAGATTACACTTCCCTAGCACGGAAAAGGCAATGACTTACCTTTCTTATCTTGGCCTTGAGTTTCTCTTTCAGATGTGGTCATTTCCTGCCTGCAAGAAAAGATAACAGCATAAGACACTCAAGGTCTTCTGAGGCTGAGAACCTCACTTCAGGGAAACATCAATCACTCGTCATCTTCACCTAAAGTCATTGTGAGATTTGTAAAGCCACTGCTTGGTGTGACTATACTCCAGTGGACCTTTCCTGAAAACTCTAGGAAAATGAATAAAAGCATATAAAATTCCACAGACCATGTGTAGAACTCATGTAGAGAGAACTCAAGTAAAACAAGATGGTATTTTGGACAGTTGGGAGGGATTGAAAATTCTCTATTTCTCTATTATTCTTTGTCTATCATATAGCTATTTAGGAATCTATCATCTGTCTAACGTATCTATCTACTACACTATTTTTGAGGCGTGCTCTCCCCGTGCAGCCCAGGCTGCTTTAAACTCATGATTGATCTTCCTTCCTCAGCTGTCTAAACACAGAGATCACTGGTGTCGGTCACCATGCTAATGAGGAGGAGGATCAATACTCAAAGGTAAATGAAAGGCCTTATGAGTCTAACTAAAAACCACAGTGGCCAGTATCAGTGTGCACGGTGCAGCGAGAAGTGGAGCTTGCGTCCTTGCCTTTGCAACACCATGCAAAGGCAATGAGAGGCTGCTTCCATCTTCTGGTCTGAGAAGAAACATGGAAGCAGCAGGGATGTGATCTGGTGTGGTAGGGACGGTACAGACGGACATGTGCTTTTCACGTCGTGCTGTAAAGACGCACTTGTGCTCCACATTACAGAAAATAATCTGCACACACATGTACACCTAGCTTAGTACGCGCACACTACTTTTCAGTTTGCTCTGAGTTGGTCCCTCTCAGACCTGAAACCAAACTAAAAATATTCAGTAGACTCAGAGTTTTAAGTCCGACCTCTACAGAATGTCAGCAAAGAGAAGTAAGAGAGCTCTATAAGAGGTTCAAAACACAATCAACAAGTCAAATACACAAAGAAAACTGACTTAAGAATTAAATGCTGACTGGCGGAATGGTTCAGTAAAGGCGCCTGTGCACAAACGTCGTGACTTGTGTTCACTCCCCAGAGCCCACACGCTAGAAAAAAATGGACCTCTGGAAGTTTCACCCGCGCTCCACGGCGCGCACGCCAGGGGAAAATGGACCTCTGGAAGTTTCACCCGCGTTCCATGGCGCACACATGCTGTCTTTCTCCTTCTTTTCCTCTCATACAATAAATAAACATTTTTAATGAGAAAGAGTTAAATGCTCATGTACATATGTACTTCTTAGGTAACCAGCGTCTGAAACCTTTTCTCCTCATTGGGTGGCACTACTGAAGTGCAGAGTGTCAGGGTGTCTATCTTTCCTTAAAGGAAAAATCCATGATAAAATTAGGAAAACAAAATGCAAACTTGAAAAATGTTAACATGCTTTACAATGGTAGGACTCTAGCATGGTAAAGTGTTCTAGGCTCTGCATCTTTTTTTTTTTTTTTTTTTTTTGGCGTGTGTGTAGAATGAGTGTGTACATGTGCATAGGTTATATGTGTATGTAGAAGAGGTCACTGTGTGTGCCTGTGGAGGCACGAGAGTGATTCAAGAATCATTCTGTATTGCTCTACCTCCTTATTGCTTTTCTCCGCGTTTCCAGACTCCACCTTTCAGAGCCAGAAGAGCACTGCCATTTCAGCCGCATTTTTTGCATAGGATCTGAAATCTGAACTCAGGTCCTACTGCTTGCTTTTGTCTTGTTTTACTTTTTGTCCTGCTCATCTTCGGGACTTAGCACTTTGAAGAGGAGATTACTATAAAGTAAAATCGTGTGCATGTATGAGTAGGTTGGGCATGTTTGTATACATGTGCATATGTTTGTGGCATTGTGTGTAACATGTGTATGTGGTGTGTTTATATGTTCGACATGTATGTTGTGTGTGTTGTAGGTGTAGTGTGTGTGAAGTATGTGTATGTGTGTGAATTCGTATGTGTGAAGTTAGTGTGTACTGTGTGTATTTGTGTGTCTGCTGTGTGTGGAGTGTGCTTGTCTGTGTTTTAGGCGTGTGTGTATATGTATATCACCTAGTGGAAATGGTGAATGGAACAGTCTAGAAAAGGAATCTCTCCCTCACAAAGGGCAGTAAGGCTAGAAAACAGTTAGGGCCATGAGTTCTTCACGGCAAACAGAAGTGCAGTAAGTGGTCTGACCCAGGGGCATGTTCTGGACCACCTCAAGGATTGAGGCCACAGCCTGAGATTTAAGGTGTCTCCGTTAGAAGTGAAGACATTTCATTTATAAACTGCCTCTCTCTGACCAGCACTAAAGTGTGGGAATGTTGATTCTCCTGGTATCTCAGGCTGGTCATTCTGAACATATACTGGAAACTAGGAAAATTCTTTCACTTCCCTATCTCTTAAAATATCAGCGCTCTCACACATAAATATGCAGACTAATTCCTGGTCCTCACTTACCACTGAATATAAATAAAGAACCAGCCTAATAGATGGCAGACTTTTTTTCCCTGTTGTCCCTCTGAGAAGACTGGAATCTCCCCATCTGTTTTAACCTTTTTAACTTTTTAAACCTGTTTAACTTTTTGTTCTATTTGCTGTCTCTTTGTGAGTCTTTTTCCTTTTCTATTTTTCATATTTCTCAGCCCCAGGACACCTTCATGGATCACCATGTTTGGACATGATTTACTTACTGATTTATAAGAGGGGGCAACAGCTTTAAGTCCTCTTTATAATTTGTGTGTGTTGTGTTGTGTATTGTGTGAGCATATGGTATGTCTGAGTGGATGTGCATGTTATGTATGTGCTAACATGTGTGTGGTATATGATTAAAGATAACACAGAAGAGAAGCAAGCTCTTCTGGGATTTAGTTTAGTACGATAAGAATTGTCTCCTCGCCAGAGGAGTGTGTGCCTTATCAGAGTGGACAGGGAAACTTAAAGTATCCATTTCCTGCTGGCTGTCCACAGAGACTTACATACAGCAGAGCACCTGGGCATACTGCCACTGAAGTAATTTCCAGAGAAGACTGTCTTTGCAGTTTCCAGGATTCTGCTTGATTTTGTAGGCTTTGGTTTTTTTACTAAACTATGTCCCACCCCATCAAAATTCATATGATGAAGCACAACTGTGGAGCCTCAAAATGTGACTATTTAGAGATGGGGGTCTTTCTAGACATTATCGAGGAAACTATTGTCACTTGAGTGACCCATTGTCTAGTTGCTGGTGTCCTTATTGGAAGAGGATATTTGGCTGAAGATATAAACAGAACACAGGTGGTATAAAGACACAGAGACACAACTATCTACAATCCCAGGAGAGAAGGCTCAGAAAAACCTTTACCTTCATTTCCAGCTTCCACATGTATGAGAAAGTTCACTTCTGTTGCCTGTGTTGCTTTACTGGGTACCCTTAATAAAGCAATATAGACCAGCTTGTGAAAGTCAAACCATATACCACACACAGGAATCTAGTCCTACAATTCTTCAAGGGAAAGGCCAGCTCTTTCCCACAGGCCTCACCTTCCCACTGATCATATCCCTCTCTGTTAAATAAGGAGCTTGACAAAGGATGAGAGGTTAAAGATGGAAACCCTTAACACCCACACCAGTCCTTTATCCTTACCAAGCAAGAGACTAAGACTCCTTGTGAACTAAAGAAAAAGAGAACAGAGAATGAATGAAAGAAATAAACTAACTTTTCTCATCAAGACACAAAACAAACAACCTGGACAGAAAACATCTGAACTACAGAAGAAAAATGTTTCCTGACAGGATTGTATCAAAATTATGGCCTTTGAACAAATACCACATAGCACACTGCAACACCTGTGAGCCACAGGAAGCAACAGGCCACACACTGGTGGTAACATGCTCAGTGTCAACAGTCGGCAGGTGTGTAATGGAGGATGAGCAGAGATTTTTATTTGTTATTTTTCAACCTTGATTTAAAGTTGAAGCAGTTTGAAAGAATTTATATATGAAAACAAAATTTAGGGAATATAATTCATCTGTCTCAAAGTCAGTATCAATGATCAACAAGACCATAATTGAATCCTTGCAGGAGAAATGGTATGTAACACTTAGTAATGAAACACATTTAAAATTGTTTTTAAAAATGCAAAGTAATGTTGAAAGTTTAAAGAACACCGAGTTCCATGAAGAAATGAAAAGATGATTAACAAAAAAGATGCAGCAAGAAAATCATCCACATACAGTGTACATGCAGTGTGCAGTAAGAAGCATCCTTCCACAGTGCACATGCAGTGTGCAGTAAGAAGCATCCTTCCACAGTGCACATGCAGTGTGCAGTAAGAAGCATCCCTCCCACAGTGCACATGCAGTGTGCAGTAAGAAGCATCCCTTCCACGGTGCACATGCAGTGAGGAGTAAGAAGCCTCCCTCCCACGGTGCACATGCAGTGAGGAGTAAGAAGCATCCCTCCCACGGTGCACATGCAGTGAGGAGTAAGAAGCCTCCCTCCCACGGTGCACATGCAGTGAGGAGTAAGAAGCCTCCCTCCCACGGTGCACATGCAGTGAGGAGTAAGAAGCCTCCCTCCCACGGTGCACATGCAGTGAGGAGTAAGAAGCCTCCCTCCCACGGTGCACATGCAGTGAGGAGTAAGAAGCATCCCTCCCACGGTGCACATGCAGTCAGTAGTAAGAAGCATCCCTCCCATGGTGCACATGCAGTGAGGAGTAAGAAGCCTCCCTCCCACAGTGCACATGCAGTGAGGAGTAAGAAGCATCCCTCCCACGGTGCACATGCAGTGAGGAGTAAGAAGCCTCCCTCCCACAGTGCACATGCAGTGAGGAGTAAGAAGCATCCCTTCCACGGTGCACATGCAGTGAGGAGTAAGAAGCATCCCTCCCACGGTGCACATGCAGTGTGCAGTAAGAAGCATCCCTCCCACGGTGCACATGCAGTGAGGAGTAAGAAGCATCCTTCCACAGTGCACATGCAGTGAAGAGTAAGAAGCATCCTTCCACAGTGCACATGCAGTGAGGATAAGAAGCATCCTTCCACGGTGCACATGCAGTGAGGAGTAAGAAGCATCCTTCCACGGTGCACATGCAGTCAGTAGTAAGAAGCATCCCTTCCACAGTGCACATGCAGTGAGGAGTAAGAAGCATCCCTCCCACAGTGCACATGCAGTGAGGAGTAAGAAGCATCCCTCCCACGGTGCACATGCAGTGAGGAGTAAGAAGCATCCCTCCCACGGTGCACATGCAGTGAGGAGTAAAAAGCATCCCTCCCACGGTGCACATGCAATGTGTAGTAAAAAGCATCTTTCCCACAGTACACGTGCAGTGACGAGTAAGAGACATCTTCCACAGAGCATGGATGTAGTATTTTGTAAGAAAAATCTTTCCCACACATTATGTATTCAATATGCAGTAAAAAATATCCCTCATACAGTATGGATGCACTGTGTAGTAAGGAACACCCTTCACACACCCAACACAGATGCTCCAAATACTTTAAGCAATTTGTTGGGCTATCATTCATAACTGACATAATTCTCGCCTTTTATACATATAGTCAAGTGATGTTTAGTTGAGAAACTACGTACACCATGTGTCACCTCATTCAGTTTCAGAGCATTTTCTTCACCCATGAAAGAAACGTCAGTATCAGTGTCAATCCGCTTTCTACCTTCCAGCAGGGCTCCATCCCTGCCCACCTCCATAAGCAGTCTTCTTTTTTATGCCTATATATGTTCACCTTTTCTGGGCACTTGTATTTCCCTGGTGCCTATCACAATGATAATATTCTGATGCCTCTGGAAAATACCATTCCATCTTGACTCCCGGGAGACTGATTTTGTTCCATATGAGTGAGAACAGGAGGCACCAATAAAGTACTTAGAAAAAAACATATAATCCCATATGTTCTCATTCCTAAACAGAAAGAAAACAGAAAGGAAAAGGTCAAGTTTTATATTCAAAGCAAATAGAATAGCAAAAATTAAGAAAAAAATTAAGGAGAATGAAAAATGAAAACTCAGTAAAGATAAAACAGTAATACGGTGACATCCAGAGTAGGAAACAGAAGAAAAGTAGATCGGTGTGCCCAAGGGCTGAGAAGAGCAGAATATGAGAAGAAATTCCATATCTCGACTGGGAGTGGTTACATGACTGTGTATTTTCAAAACCATTAAACTATGTACAGAGAGAATTTCACTTTATTATATCCCTACAAGCTTACCTACAAGTTAGAAGATCACTGAGATGAAAAGTTCATGTGTCTCAAGTTATAAATTCAATGAATAATATTCTACAAAAAGTAAGTAAAACAACCAGAACTAACCTAGGAATATGAGGAGAGAATAAATTTATTCAAAGAACATCATCCTGTGACGCTAACTGGGAAGAAAGGGACTGCTCTTCCAGCCAGGAGCCTTGAAGAACAGCGTCCCGTGGCGCCAGCCAGTAGCTAGAAACGACTGGACTGCAGACAGTGGAGAGGCTCACAGTACTTGTTTCCTCACCAGCATCTCTTTGTGACACAGACTTGCTGGAATTTGAAGATGCCAATATTTCACTTTCTATAGTTGCAAAATATTTTCTAGGGTCTAGGGATTAAACCTAAGGCCCCATATATGCTAATCAAATGCTCAACCACTGATCCACATTCTCAAACTCACATCTTGCTTTAAGCAGTAAAACCAAAGTCAGGTTTAAATTCCTAGTTGATGGTAAATTAAATGAAACTGGTTCCAAAATAGCATGCAGAATCTGCTCATGGCAAAGCAGAAGATTTTGGTTTGGAAACATTGCTGGCTGACTGTCTGCTCTCTATCCCCAGCTCTGAACCACACGGATGGAAAGAGTACACAAGCCAGCATGCTCTCTGGCCCTGTGGGTCCAGGGGTGGTCAGTCTCCCCTCTGTGCAGGGAAGCGAACGTGAAACTGTTGTGAGACCGATGCCTCCAGGGATCATTCGTGCCAACAGACTCTCGTCCACATCGCCTGCTGGCAGCCATGCTGGGCCTTTCCTCTCTAGACGCACAGGAGATACTGAGATTGATGATTAGGAAAGAGATTGCGGTAGATATGGAAAGCCCAAAGTCAGTGAGTAAGGCAGGGTGTTCCTCTTCAACATTCAGATAGCTGCTGCTTTTACACAATTTTTTCCATAATGTCTTGTAAAGATTGGGTAACTGACATACTCAAACGAGCCAAGCAGACACAGCCAGTGCCCTAAAGAACATGCTGTCTACAAGGTCTAAAACAGAAAACTAACACCACAGTCACAGCTCACACAGGTGGGGGTGTGGTGTCACACAGACACTCCTTATTCTAGCAAGATGTCTTTCCTACAGCCAGGGTCTCTGAAAAGACCCCAAGAGTAGGGAACAGCACTGAAAGGAAGAGGATCTTACACTGAACCAGCAGTGTGCACCAGGCCTGCAGCTACAGAAGCTTGGGGGTTGGGGTAACAGGAAGTAAAGTCATGCGTATGGATATGTAAAATAGGTGAAAATAGGGAGCAAGCAGGTGTGGATGCTCGTAGTGGCCGGAATGAAAGAGAAACACCAATGCTGTGAGCAAGGGCAGCATCGTTAGATAACTTTTCCAGAGATAATTCTAGTGATTCTACAAGGAACGGAGTAGATCTTCCATTGCAAAAAGCCAACTGAAACAAATGTCCCTTATACAAGATGCTTTTACGCTGGCTTTAAACCACCAACAGAAACAAAAATTCCCAAGTGTCTGTCCGTCTTGGTGACAGGGCTGGTCAGACCTCCCACCCAGTCAAAGCACAGCAGCACCCCAGAACTGTGAAAAAACTGTTCCCTGGGCCACGTTCTTAGTTCTTACCATTTCCGTTTCACACCTCGGTTTTCTTTTCTGATCTTCTTTCGATTCTTTCCCAGGCAACTGGATAGAAGTAAGGAGCAGGCAAGAGAGGGGAGGGGGAAAGCAAGAGAGAGAGAGAGAGAGAGAGAAGGAGAAGGAGAAAGAGAGAGAGAGAAAGAGATTAGAAAGGCTGTCCAAATTTCTATTGTGGCCATGCAACTTTCCCTACCATTGAAATCCTCTATTTTTGTCAAGATTTTCTTTTCTTCTCCATTGACACAGTGAAACATAGAACATATTTTACAAAACAGAGACCCAGCATGGATCAGCACTGAGTAAAAACTTGCTAGAAATATTGCTGCTAAGCATTCAAGAACCAGTTAGATATTGTCACGGCCACTAAGCGAAGAACAGATGGGGAAAGACAACATATGTTAGATTTACACAAGGAAGGATGAGCAGAGGTCTGGTGTGCAGTGTTCACATTCATGACTGAGTCTGGCGTATCAACCCCTCAGCAGTTCGTGATGCGCACCCGCAAGACTTTCAAGACACAAAGATCCTCCCTCACTCTTTTGCTGCCTCCCTGGAGTCTGGTTCTTTCACAAGCCCATTGTCTTAAGCTGATCATCAAAGAAGGAATCTTTTTTAATTTTTTTAACTGTTCTTTTTTTAATACATTTTTATTATTTCCGCTCATACAAACTTAATAGGTAGACCAGTTCCCTCCCCCTCCTGCTCCCCCCGAACCTCCTGCTTCCCCTCCCTCCCTCCCCATCCCCCAGTGCCTCCCCCCCAATTCCCAGAGAGTCCTTTATTGTGTATGCCTAACTCTCCTCTGGGTCCTCCTCTCCGATGACGTACAAGGACCCAGTGGCATTTCCCTGAAAGCTTTCTCGTGTTCCCCTTAAGCATAGGAAACACTACTGTGGCTGTCAATCCCTTGCCTCCAAGGATCTTGATGCCTTTAGCTGATGCTAGACTTTGTGAGGTCAATAGTGTGTTGGACATTGCGCAGGGCATGCAAAGTCCTATTATGATTACTTCGGCCCTAACTAGTGTGGAGAATCTTGCAAGTCATTGCTCCTCCCATCCTTTTGCTCTTACAATCTTACTGCCCCCTCTTCTGCAAATGTCCCTGAGCTTCAGGATCGGGGGAGATTAGGCTGGCCTAGTTCTATGTGGTTGATATAGCGTCTCTGAAGTTCTGAATTGTGGTTTGTTGATTTTCTTTTGCAGTTTTGCTGCTCCTGCAATGCCCTTCACTCCATCCTGGTGGGCACTGTATGTCACCCCCTGGTCAGAGACAAAAAGCTGTTAAACTGGAGTCTTGTTATAATAGCACATTCAAGGGTAGATGTAATAAAAGCAGGAAATCTCGGTGAGGTAGGGGTCAGTCACCCATTTGCAAAATGATCACCTTTCATCTGCCAGACTATATGCCCTCCACTTCTGGTGAGATCACACCCCCTCAGTTGTACATGATCAGAAACGAACATCTGTGAACTTAACCAGGTGTCACATTACTTACTTGCACAGAATGAATGAGATTAAGAGCTGGAAAGCCATTGGTAACAAGTCTGGTAACTTTTTGTTGGAAGAACAGTTTCATAGAGAGATGGATACTGGCCAGTCTGAAGAATGGAAAACATCTCTCTAGAAAAGGAAATGACTAGGGGGAAGCCAAGTGTCTTATCATTTCTGTTCCCTCCGTCTTGCAGATCCCACAGTTGGTCTGCACATCAAAAGAGAAAGCAGGCGAGGCTGGATGCCGCTTCGCCTGACATCCCTGCAGCTTTCAGTGGCTCCTCGGTTGAAATTGTGCCAGCACGTGCCCAGAATATACAGTGGAGAGGTCCCTGGGTGCCAGGGCAAAAGGAAACTGTGTTGGGCGTAATCTTAGCCTTCTCTCATAACACCCTTGTGATTGGACTAACCAACAAACACTGAGAGGATCTCAAAGCACACATCTTCACTAAATGGTCTGATTTTCAGTGTGTGAGAGAGAGAGAGAGAGAGAGAGAGAGAGAGAGAGAGAGAGAGAGAGAGATTGCTTTATCACCAAATGTTTGGCGCATTTTAAGTGTTCCCAGGCTATATCCACCTCTATCATTCTTCCTAGTCCGATGAGGACAGGCATTTCTGTCAAAGTTTGCATATCATATCTTTCTCCTGCTCAGAAAATACCACTGCTTTACTCTCAAGAGCCTTTGAAGGTCTCTTCACACTATTCCCCAAACCTTGCTTTAACTTCATCCATTCTGCATCCATAAAACATAGTCCATTTACTGACAACTACCTTCAAATTCCTGAAACAACTATCTGCTTTTGCTCATACATTTGGTCCCTTCAATTTGGCAGACTTCTTTGTGTTAGCAAATCTGCCAAATATTTATAGCAAACTCCCAAATGGAAGCTGATCACACTCAACCATCTTTCCATCCTGACAGAGATCTGTTCCTTCCTTCTACTTGTTTCTGTAAGTCACTGAGTATCTATCTAGAACACATCACCATCTGCCTTAACTGATAAGAAGCCGCTGAAGGGAAGTGACAGGCGAGTCAGGCAAGTGGATGTGGTAAGTTGTGCACAGTGGTTTCACGACTGCTTGCAAAGGCTGCCTGAACAAGCTTCAGTTTCCTCTTCGCTGGCCTCAACTGGGAAGCATGTTGCCTCCTCCTCTTGCTCTCTCTTCTGTCACTGAAGCTACTATGTAATGATGATGTACAAAATAGCTTGGAATATGTTGGAGGGGAGGAGGGGACTAAGACTTATTTATTTTTAGTGAATCTGCTTCTACAGCCATTTTCCCTGAATATTTATTTTTCCTCCACGATTAAGACTACTGTAACTTTCCTATAAATGTTAGTTAAAAGGAGACCCGTTTTCTTTTGTTGTTGTTCTTGGTTTGTCATTTTTGACAGTCTTTAATTTTTTTCTCCCACATTTTATTTTTTTCCCAGTCATACAAGCTCAATAGGTACCCCTGTCCTCTCCTTCCCTCCTCCCCTCCCCAGTCCCTTCTTTCACTCTCCCCATCTTATCCCCCTTCCTTTTACCCCGTCCCTTCCTCCCCTCCTCCCAGTGCCTCCCTCCCATCTCCTAGAGCATCTTTTTGTGTGAAACTTCCCTCTGAGTCTTCCACCCTCGTGAGGGGTAAGGACTCAGTGGCATGGCCCGGAGTCCTTTCTTGGGCTCCCTATTAGGACGGGAACTCTATTATATCTGTTAATCCCTAGCCTCTAAAGATCCTACTGCCTGGAGCCTTCTCCTCTGTGATCTATGCTAGATTTCAGGGGTCATTGACATGTCAGCCATTGTGCAGGTCAGGCAAAATCCGATTATGACTACTGCAGCCCTAACTTGTGTGGAGTATCTTGCATATCATTGGTCCTGCCCATCTTTAGGCTCTTCCTCAAGGTTTCCTGAGCTTTAGGATGGGGAGAGATTTGGCTGGCCTGGTAGGAGATCCATTTTCATCAACTGTTTATTTAAATTCAATTCTGAGGACAGTATATCATTTTTTTGAGGATTAAGGTAGAGTTTATTAGAGAAGAGAAAGGTTGGAACTCATGGACTCCAGACGTGGAGTGCCATGAGGAGCTAGGCGTCTCTATGAGAAGCAGGCACTAGAGTGCCATGAAGGGCCAGGGAGCCTATGAGAACTCACGGTGCCTAGGCATGGAATTCATGAGGAGCAAGGAACAAGAAACAGCCATGAGGGGCTAGGGAGCCTCCAAGAGAAGCAGGCAGCTGGAAACAGACTCATGGCACTAGAGGGCCATGAGGGGCTAGATCGCCCCAGTATATCATTTTATCCCCTCTTTCTGCCCCCAGAGTCATCTGACACCTAAATGTTGATGGCCTTCTCCACTAACTGATCTTCGGTCTCTATAAAAGATAGGAAACTATTGAACAGCTACCTAGAGAAGTCAAGGGTCTACAATGCTCACTAACGTGAATGGGGAAGATGAAGGGCCTGGTGTAGAGGACACAGCCTCAGCAGAAAAAGCCCTGTGCATCAGGTGATCTTAGGGAGTAAGAGAAGAACAGGATCCTCAGGGAAAGAGCTCAGGACTGTCAGCCATGAAGAGGAGTGGCCTTGCTCACCAATCTCCCCACTGGCAGCATGCCCTTCTACCCTCGTCTGCTGCATGTCATGCTCAAACAGGCCTCACATCCCTCTGGGCTACATTTCAACAGAACCCTTGCTTAATTGGCCTCCATGGCTTGAATAACCACCAAAACTCATGTTGAAATGTGCTATTGGAAGGTGAGGCCTTTAAGAGATAGTCAGGTCCTGAAGGCGCCATCTCTTACAACCCCAAGCATAGTGACGTTTCCAGATTCAGTGGGTTGCAAAGGTGAATGTGTGTGTGCATGTGTGTATCCTCTTTGTCTTTCCATCTCCAATGGACTACAGCACAGCAAAAGGTGTCACAAAGAGTCTGCCAGCCTCCAGACAGTGAGAAATGAACCTTTGTTAAAGTACAATATGCAGTTTGTGGCATTTCGTTACTGTGCAGAGCTGCCTTCCATGTTCACTATTTGGTCTCTTCTAGAGGCCAGGTCTCCTGTGATAGACTCCTGTCAGCCACACACCAGCTACCCCTCCACCAGTGGTCTCTACAGAGCACATCAAGAAAACGGTGCTGCCTTGTCTCCCTGTAGAATTATCTGGGCTCTTCCACCTTGTTCCCCCTGTCCTCACTGCACGTAACTAGGCTCATCGTGAGACAAGTCAGTCTCATAGAGAGCATGTGAAGACTCAGTGGACCTGGGGAACAACCAGTTGACAGCTGTGGCTGTGACTGTCCCTTGTCCCCACCGACAGTCATGCTTGTGTCACCTACTCTTCACAGCCAAACCTAGGGTCTGGCATTCCTCTTACTTCTACTTTGGACCTAGGACATTGAGTTCGGGAGATTAAGAAAGTTGTCCAGTGCTGTGAGAAAAGCAGGGTGAGGAACAAGTGCATGTTTGGGGCTTCCAGATCCAAGTCCTGTGCAATTCCAGATACTGCTACTGGTGTGGAAACAACACATGCCAAGGGCAGAGGCAACACGCATTGCTGTCCCAATATCTTTATCTGCTTGTTCCACGAAGATCTCAGTCCAGAAAAGGAGAGGCTTTGTGTTCAGAGAGCCTTGGTTAGCCTAAAGAAAACAGCAAGAGTCTACAAGGGACCCCTGGCAGGACATGTCTAGCACAGCCCTGAAAAGTCATACGAGTATAGGAGTGCCAAAGAAGTCGAGCTAACAGTCGGGTAAGGAAAGCTAAGTTGACCCTTTAGCTGGCTGGCTGTGTGCTGAAAATGAGATGTTAAAATACCCTGTGATACATGTGCACAAAGAGTTTGTATTCTTATGAAGAAAGATAGGCAGATGGTTAATACAAACTATAATAAGCCCATGTGACAGTGAGGGACAAATGATTCATGTGGCTACACAATGTTCAGATCAATCTTCATCCACAAAGCTTTCAAGTGTCCTACCACATGAACACAAGTAAGTAGAATTCAGCAAGGTAATATGTTCACTGTCTCCACTGTAGCAGTCACATTGTGAAGTGACATTGTGAAGTAGACCTGAGTGCTACTGTTCTTCGGAACTAATCAAGTGTATACAATGCTTATCTGTCAATAATAGAGCAATAAATCTGGAAAAATATCTTACGTATTTTTTAAAAGAAATAGATTTCCTTACTTTTCTCTGCTTGTGTGATCTTTTAAGTTAACCTGCCTTTAACTTAACCATGGGGCTTTATACAGAAATTTCCCATATGCCAATTGTATATCCTGTTCAGTAGCTAATGCTACCCCTCTTCAAATTCATAGCAAGTGTAGGTGCCAACAACCTCACCAGCAGAGGCATCCACAGACTGCAAGGTGAAACCAGGTCCCCTGCAGTGATGTGTGGTAGTCACAGCAGAGCACAAAACTGGAGCAAACTGAAAGGGATTTTTGCAACTGCAACTTAGCCAAGCAGATTCACAGATTGAATGCACTGCTGGCAACTTCATAAAGTAAGAGAAGTCACTGGCTGCTTCCAAAGAGGCTGCCAGCCCCATAAGAGTAGGACAGAAAATATAAGCAGGAATATTTTTAAAATAACATAGAGAGGGAGAAATGAAAAGGGGTAAATTCCATACGCTTCAGCCTTCCAATGCAGAATGTTTAACCCTGTTCCGCCTTGGTTTCAGTGAGCATTATGTAGCTTCTACAAACCAACAAGAAAGTGTTTATGTAGAGCCCTGGTCCCATAGAACAGGAGGTTTCTGGAATTTCATAGCTTAAGATCACCTTCATTAACCTAATCTAGAAAACTGTAAATTGCAATACTCAGCAGAAAATGCTCAGTGATGCGCACAGAACAGTGTGTAAACTGTCCATACAAACGTTGAAAAATCAGTGTCTATTGTCAGGCAACAGCTGGAAGCACAAAACACTATCAGGACATTCCAGAAAGAACATTTTTTAGCAAGTATGACTAAAAACAAATTTTAAGCAAAAGATCTGTTGACAAAGGACACAAACTTAAAATTAAACATTGGCAAATGATCATTTGGGGGACAGTAGTATAAAATACATGCACATTAGTGTTTATCTAACAAAACTAAGCACACATTCCTAAATCCTGATTTTGCGCTAAACTTTTGGGAGACATGGAGGCTGCAAGCATGCTCTTCTGAACTTCATACTCCACACAGATAAAGCCCAAAGTTAAAGGAGTGCATACAGTTAAAGGAGTACACACAGTGCAGGAGTGCATACAGTTAAAGGAGTGCATGCAGTTAAAGGAGAGCATACAGTTAAAGGAGAGCATGCAGTTAAAGGAGTGCATGCAGTTAAAGGAGTGCATGCAGTTAAAGGAGTGAGTACAGTTAAAGGAGTGAGTACAGTTAAAGGAGTGCATGCAGTTAAAGGAGAGCATGCAGTTAAAGGAGTGCATGCAGTTAAAGGAGTGCATGCAGTTAAAGGAGTGAGTACAGTTAAAGGAGTGAGTACAGTTAAAGGAGTGCATGCAGTTAAAGGAGTGAGTACAGTTAAAGGAGAGCATGCAGTTAAAGGAGAGCATGCAGTTAAAGGAGAGCATGCAGTTAAAGGAGAGCATGCAGTTAAAGGAGTGCATGCAGTTAAAGGAGTGAGTACAGTTAAAGGAGTGCATGCAGTTAAAGGAGAGCATACAGTTAAAGGAGAGCATACAGTTAAAGGAGTGCATGCAGTTTAAGGAGAGCATGCAGTTAAAGGAGAGCATGCAGTTAAAGGAGAGCATGCAGTTAAAGGAGTGCATGCAGTTAAAGGAGAGCATGCAGTTAAAGGAGAGCATACAGTTAAAGGAGAGCATACAGTTAAAGGAGTGAATACAATTTAAGGAGAGCATGCAGTTAAAGGAGAGCATGCAGTTAAAGGAGAGCATGCAGTTAAAGGAGAGCATGCAGTTAAAGGAGTGCATACAGTTAAAGGAGTGAGTACAGTTAAAGGAGAGCATGCAGTTAAAGGAGAGCATACAGTTAAAGGAGAGCATGCAGTTAAAGGAGTGCATGCAGTTAAAGGAGAGCATACAGTTAAAGGAGTGAGTACAGTTAAAGGAGAGCATACAGTTAAAGGAGTGCATACAGTTAAAGGAGTGAGTACAGTTAAAGGAGAGCATGCAGTTAAAGGAGTGCATGCAGTTAAAGGAGAGCATACAGTTAAAGGAGTGCATACAGTTAAAGGAGTGAGTACAGTTAAAGGAGAGCATGCAGTTAAAGGAGAGCATACAGTTAAAGGAGAGCATGCAGTTAAAGGAGTGCATGCAGTTAAAGGAGAGCATACAGTTAAAGGAGTGAGTACAGTTAAAGGAGTGAGTACAGTTAAAGGAGAGCATGCAGTTAAAGGAGTGCATGCAGTTAAAGGAGAGCATACAGTTAAAGGAGTGAGTACAGTTAAAGGAGAGCATGCAGTTAAAGGAGTGCATACAGTTAAAGGAGTGAGTACAGTTAAAGGAGAGCATGCAGTTAAAGGAGTGCATGCAGTTAAAGGAGAGCATACAGTTAAAGGAGTGCATACAGTTAAAGGAGTGAGTACAGTTAAAGGAGAGCATGCAGTTAAAGGAGAGCATACAGTTAAAGGAGAGCATGCAGTTAAAGGAGTGCATGCAGTTAAAGGAGAGCATACAGTTAAAGGAGTGAGTACAGTTAAAGGAGAGCATGCAGTTAAAGGAGTGCATACAGTTAAAGGAGTGAGTACAGTTAAAGGAGAGCATACAGTTAAAGGAGTGCATACAGTTAAAGGAGTGAGTACAGTTAAAGGAGAGCATGCAGTTAAAGGAGTGCATGCAGTTAAAGGAGAGCATACAGTTAAAGGAGTGAGTACAGTTAAAGGAGAGCATGCAGTTAAAGGAGTGCATGCAGTTAAAGGAGTGAGTACAGTTAAAGGAGAGCATACAGTTAAAGGAGAGCATGCAGTTAAAGGAGTGCATGCAGTTAAAGGAGTGCATGCAGTTAAAGGAGTGCATACAGTTAAAGGAGTGAGTACAGTTAAAGGAGTGCATACAGTTAAAGGAGTGCATGCAGTTAAAGGAGAGCATACAGTTAAAGGAGAGCATACAGTTAAAGGAGAGCATGCAGTTAAAGGAGTGCATGCAGTTAAAGGAGAGCATACAGTTAAAGGAGTGAGTACAGTTAAAGGAGTGCATGCAGTTAAAGGAGAGCATACAGTTAAGGAGTGAGTACAGTTAAAGGGAAGCATACAGTTAAAGGAGTGAGTACAGTTAAAGGAGTGCATGCAGTTTAAAGGAGTGCATACAGTTAAAGGAGTGCATACAGTTAAAGGAGTGCATGCAGTTAAAGGAGTGCATACAGTTAAAGGAGTGAGTACAGTTAAAGGAAGCATACAGTTAAAGGAGAGCAGCAGTTAAAGGAGTGCATACAGTTAAAGGAGTGAGTACAGTTAAAGGAGTGCATGCAGTTAAAGGAGTGCATGCAGTTAAAGGAGTGCATGCAGTTAAAGGAGAGCATACAGTTAAAGGAGTGAGTACAGTTAAAGGAGTGCATGCAGTTAAAGGAGAGCATACAGTTAAAGGAGTGAGTACAGTTAAAGGAGAGCATACAGTTAAAGGAGTGAGTACAGTTAAAGGAGTGCATGCAGTTAAAGGAGTGCATACAGTTAAAGGAGTGAGTACAGTTAAAGGAGAGCATACAGTTAAAGGAGAGCATGCAGTTAAAGGAGTGCATACAGTTAAAGGAGTGAGTACAGTTAAAGGAGTGCATGCAGTTAAAGGAGTGCATACAGTTAAAGGAGTGAGTACAGTTAAAGGAGTGCATACAGTTAAAGGAGTGCATGCAGTTAAAGGAGAGCATACAGTTAAAGGAGAGCATACAGTTAAAGGAGAGCATGCAGTTAAAGGAGTGCATGCAGTTAAAGGAGAGCATACAGTTAAAGGAGTGAGTACAGTTAAAGGAGTGCAGTAAAGGAGTGCATGCAGTTAAGGAGAAGAGTTAAGAGTACAGTTAAAGGAGAGCATACAGTTAAAGGAGTGAGTACAGTTAAAGGAGTGCATGCAGTTAAAGGAGTGCATACAGTTAAAGGATGCATACAGTTAAAGGAGTGCATGCAGTTAAAGGAGTGCATACAGTTAAAGGAGTGAGTACAGTTAAAGGAGAGCATACAGTTAAAGGAGAGCATGCAGTTAAAGGAGTGCATACAGTTAAAGGAGTGAGTACAGTTAAAGGAGTGCATGCAGTTAAAGGAGTGCATGCAGTTAAAGGAGTGCATGCAGTTAAAGGAGAGCATACAGTTAAAGGAGTGAGTACAGTTAAAGGAGTGCATGCAGTTAAAGGAGAGCATCAGTTAAAGGAGTACAGTTAAAGGAGAGCATACAGTTAAAGGAGTGAGTACAGTTAAAGGAGTGCATGCAGTTAAAGGAGTGCATACAGTTAAAGGAGTGAGTACAGTTAAAGGAGAGCATACAGTTAAAGGAGAGCATGCAGTTAAAGGAGTGCATGCAGTTAAAGGAGTGCATGCAGTTAAAGGAGTGCATACAGTTAAAGGAGTGAGTACAGTTAAAGGAGAGCATACAGTTAAAGGAGAGCATGCAGTTAAAGGAGTGCATACAGTTAAAGGAGTGAGTACAGTTAAAGGAGTGCATGCAGTTAAAGGAGTGCATGCAGTTAAAGGAGTGCATGCAGTTAAAGGAGAGCATACAGTTAAAGGAGTGAGTACAGTTAAAGGAGTGCATGCAGTTAAAGGAGAGCATACAGTTAAAGGAGTGAGTACAGTTAAAGGAGAGCATACAGTTAAAGGAGTGAGTACAGTTAAAGGAGTGCATGCAGTTAAAGGAGTGCATACCGTTAAGGAGTGAGTACAGTTAAAGGAGAGCATACAGTTAAAGGAGAGCATGCAGTTAAAGGAGTGCATACAGTTTAAAGATTGAGGTACAGTTAAAGAGTGCATGCAGTTAAAGGAGTGCATACATTAGAGAGGAGTGAGTACAGTTAAAGGAGAGCATACAGTTAAAGGAGAGCATGCAGTTAAAGGAGTGCATGCAGTTAAAGGAGTGCATGGCAGTTAAAGGAGTGCATACAGTTAAAGGAGTGAGTACAGTTAAAGGAGTGCATACAGTTAAAGGAGTGCATGCAGTTAAAGGAGTGCATACAGTTAAAGGAGCATGCAGTTAAAGGAGAGCATACAGTTAAAGGAGTGAGTACAGTTAAAGGAGAGCATACAGTTAAAGGAGTGCATGCAGTTAAAGGAGAGCATACAGTTAAAGGAGTGAGTACAGTTAAAGGAGTGCATACAGTTAAAGGAGTGCATGCAGTTAAAGGAGTGCATGCAGTTAAAGGAGTGCATGCAGTTAAAGGAGAGCATACAGTTAAAGGAGTGAGTACAGTTAAAGGAGTGCATGCAGTTAAAGGAGAGCATACAGTTAAAGGAGTGAGTACAGTTAAAGGAGTGCATACAGTTAAAGGTGCATGCAGTTAAAGGAGTGCATGCAGTTAAAGGAGAGCATGCAGTTAAAGGAGTGAGTACAGTTAAAGGAGTGCATGCAGTTAAAGGAGAGCATGCAGTTAAAGGAGAGCATGCAGTTAAAGGAGTGAGTACAGTTAAAGGAGTGCATGCAGTTAAAGGAGAGCATGCAGTTAAAGGAGTGAGTACAGTTAAAGGAGTGCATGCAGTTAAAGGAGAGCATGCAGTTAAAGGAGTGAGTACAGTTAAAGGAGAGCATGCAGTTAAAGGAGTGCATGCAGTTAAAGGAGAGCATGCAGTTAAAGGAATGCATAAGGTTAAAGGAGAGCATGCAGTTAAAGGAATGCATAAGGTTAAAGGAGAGCATGCAGTTAAAGGAATGCATAAGGTTAAAGGAGTGCCTACAGTTAAAGGAGAGCATACAGTTAAAGGAATGCATAAGGTTAAAGGAGAGCATACTGGTGGGTCAAGACTCACCTGAGTTCTCTCAGGAGAAAATTCCCCATCCCTTCACAGGGACTCTGCTGCTGAGCTCCTGGTTTCACTCCACTCAAAGTATTGACGGAAGTGATGCCAAATATACAAGGCAGGGCGTTCCCCACCCCTCTGGTTTTATGCTTCTGCTAACCACAAACCATCAGGGGACTGCGCATGGCAGACAGGGAAGGAGTCTTTCTTGAGGAAAGGGGCAGAGAAGTGTGTGTGCACACATGTGCATGTGTGAATGCTCATGTGTCTGTGCATATCCATGCATGTGCACATGTGAATATTCATGTCCATATGTTGCATGTGCACATGTGAATATTGAGTGCTTGTGTGCCTGTGTGTTGAAAAACTAATTGTCCCGGTTCACTCTTCCCAAGAAATTATAGGACGATAAAAGCAAACAGGATAAGGACTTAACTCTCCCTAAGAAATCTGAGAGCTCAAGATTCCTGATACATTGTTCTCATCCAAACATACAAAAAGAACACATCTTCTCAGAAAAAAGAAAAAAATAAAATGTCATTTGGTGACTATAGCCACAAAAAAACAAATCAAAGGTCAATGTCTTTCTCTCAGAAACTAGACAAGAAAGAAGGACAAGACTGAGAAGCTAAACCTCCAAGAAGACTAAAGTTTTTTGAGATGGATAAAGGAGCAATTGTTCTTCCAGATATGACCCCAAGGTTGACAGGAGGAAGGACATAGATCCTGGCAATACTTCCTACCAGCTGGCCCTCTCCTTCCTTCCACACTGCCCACAGAGCCACAGAGCACAAACTGGGCACACCGATATGCCAGAGACACCATATCAGCTGCACATCACCTCACAGTGAAGTTGCTCACTCAAAGGCTCTTCCAGAAGGCTCCCACATTTCTAATTAATATGAACATGGTAAACCTTGTACGCATCTGCTCCCACTGTCTTTCCCCCAGTGGCAAAACTAGAGCTGAGCAAACTTGACGACAGTTTCTAGCAGCAATTCTAGGATTCTAAAGTGCTTTGCCAAAATTTGTAAGTTTCACATTAGTATTTTATTAAACATAAATGAAAGAAGCATATGGAAAGTCTGAGTGTCACACCTCATTTCGGGTTAATGATTTTCTCCATTTCCTGTGAGAACACAGGCAATGTAGAAGGGGTTCCTAAGCTTCATGGGTGCCCAGCACTGGGAGAACTCAGTGCAGGTTCACATTCTGACTTGTCCAGCAGAGAATCAGCATTTGATTTTAGGGGATATATCTGCCCCCCAAGTCCCTATAGCAATCAGGTGCAGCAGCTCAGATGTCACTAGCAATGTGGGTTTTCCAGCCCATCTCAAGCTCCTTGCGTCAGAAACTCTGGGAGTAGAGCTCTCTGATCTGCTATGGAATGGGAACCACTGCCATAAGCCGTCTTCTCTCTCGGTGAGCTTCTCATGCATAAACTGATGCCCAATGACCCAGCTCACTATGTCCATGGAGATGGACCAGGTTCCAGACACAGAGGTGTGGGAATGCGAAAAGCCTCCTTCAATATCTCATCCAACACTAAAGGACAAGACTAGCTTTACTACCCTCCACCAAACAATGAACTCTATAGAACTCATTTTTTTATCTGTAGATTGCATCCTATGGAGGTAAAATGACTGGGTAATATGCGAACTGTCCTGCTGTGGTGGCGGCTGTTAATGTTGACTGAGCACAAAAGGCCAGCAGGCTCTGGGGCCCACAGAAACAGACAGACAGGAGGGTGGGAGGGAATGATTTGGTGAGCTTAGATATGTATAGAGATATGTTACTATCATTACAGCCAACATAGTAAACACAGTTGATGTAAAAAACAAGGCCAGTATAATAAACATATCCAGTATGTGTCTCTGTGCTTTCTATTTTTCGTGACTAAAAGCATTTAACAAATAGCTAAGGGCAAGCAAGGTACATTATCATTGACTATAGATACTGTGCTGCAGCAACTAATAGAATGAAGGAAGCCTATGACATGAAAAAAACATTTACAAACCATGTATCTATGCATAGAGATCCATAAAAATTGCAGCTATTTGTATTGGTGAATTTGCACCAGCAGTTCCCTGTCAGAATTGTCAGAGATCTGACCCCAGCTACCCACAAGCATAGAGCCAGGCAAGCACGAAGGAAAATAGTTCCTCTCTTCCAGTTAGCCCCTTTCATACTTGCCAAATTCACAACACAACAGCAGATATCCTCTCCAAAATGGCACTATTATTTCATTTTTAGACAAAAGACCCAAAATATGAATTAACTATTAAAAGAACTAAGATTACAAGAAATTGAGCATCTGCATTCAAATGTTTTCAATATCATTATATTTTTACTATCTTAATTGTATGACAGAAATTAATTACCACAAATCAAAATAAGACAGTTTGATAATTGCTTGGTTGTTGTTATCTCATGTTAAACTTATTTACCCTCAGCTGAACTTAGCTGATTGTTCTCCTGAAAGACCAACTGTGTAGAACACAGACCTCAGGCTTCATTTCCAGAACAAAGATGTCCTACATGTCTTCTTGAACCTCTCACGAATTCTTCCTTTTCTATGAATTTGCTTTGTCCCTGAAAGAGGGGCCCTATGCCTATCAGTATAAACTGTTTTTTTAATGTCTGGAGAGTTTTGTTAAAATTCTTAGACATCAAGGATTAGCATTTCTCAAGATTTTGATGTTTACATCCTAATTAGATTAGAGGGTAGCTTGCAAAAATTGATGTTATTACCAATAACCACTGGTAGGTAGGGAAATGGTTGATTTCAACTTACTGTGCACAAAATGCAATCAAATTCATACATAGTTTAGTAACACTAATTTTGATATTCCTTTGTAGAGCAACCATGTAAGTTATCATTAGTCAAGTTCTGTCAGGATCAACTTTTTGTTTCTTTGTTTTTGTTTTAATGATAAAATAATATGTCAACAACTAATGTTCTAACACATGCTCAATAGTAATTCTGAAGGTTGAGGGAGTAGATCAGTGGTAAAGTGCTTACCAAGCATACAAAGCCTCCAAAAAAAAACTTTGAATATTTTGTTCTCATAGTATACATGCAATTCAAAGATAAATCACACTAAAGTCAGTTATTTTGATTATGTTCACTGCTCACAAGGCTTGGACTCTCTCATTTGATGGCTCTATTGACCATCAAATTGATTATTGACCCTAGATTAATGAAGCCAATGGCTAATAGTTGGCTATAGGTACCTAACTTTACTCTGTTCTCCAAGTTACACTGTGACTATACTGACTTTAAAAAAATTGAATTCAGTGCCTATTACTTAAAAGGTATTTACAGCAAATATTTGAATTGCTTTAAATTACATTTCATTCTAAGTTTTCTTTAATAGAGAAAAATATCCATATGATCATTGCTATACGACCAAAACTCCTCCATTTCTTGTTAGAATCACGAAGTTGACTAAGTGACCATTACATCATGACTGCACCCTGTAGGACATCTTTGCTTCTCATTAAATGAACCATAATCCCAATTTAGAACATTTTCCAAGAGTAGAAGAATTTACTGTGGAATATAAACTGCTGTTACTGCCCTGATCCATTCAATCCATCCAGCACAATCTGCATTTTTTGGAGGGGGGCAGGATTTAGAGGTTTATTTCAGTCTATGGAAATCTAACACTCAAAGAAAATTCAATTTTGCTAAGGGAACATTGTAAAGTCACAATTCTTGGTGTTACAAGCCTCATATGATCCATTTCAAACCACAGAGAATTACATTGATGTGTGTCACTGTTCCAAGAGACAAACAATCTGAACAGGTAAAACATCTTAAAAATGCACTAAGCTTCTTATGAAGTCTCAAACAACACTTGAATTTTTTGTACATACTCCTGTCAAATGAAGTTACTTCCTGTACACCACTTCTCTTGCAAACTGGTCTTCTATTTTCTTTCATTTGATCTAGATCGGCTACAAGACCTAGAGAAGGATCAAGATGGCTTGTGATTTCTCTCCCTAGACAGTGATCTTTCTCTTCTCCTATCTCTAGAAAGGGACTTGCTCCGACTACGAGAGAAGCTTCTCCTCCTTGGAGATCTGCATCGAGGTGGAGGACTCCTCCTTTGGTAATCATCTTGAGGGGGCTGACCCCAAGAAGGAGGTGGGCTGCGATTTTTTTTTCACCATTAGACAGTTCCACTCTTACACAGCAACCACACAGTGTTCTTCCATCCAGCTCTCAGGCAGCATCAGCTGCATCTTGGGGATCCTCAAATTCCACAAAAGCAAAGCCAGGAGGGTTTCTAGCCACCCACACACTTCAGACTGGTCCATAATAGCCAAAAGCCCGTTCCAATTCCATCTTGTGGCCATTGTTTCTGAGATTACCTACGTAATAGCTATACATTGTTCTTTTCTACACATGCACAGGTGAAAAAAAGTGATTATCTTATTGCTATAGGGTATAACAGTTAAAATAATGCAGTCAAATACATGGATGCAGTTTCTCTGTTTCAAAGAATCCTGTCATAATGTTCTTGCCCTTCTTGTAATGAGTGAGATGATACAGTCTTGAATGAAGCAGAGCGTATGTTTAATGATACAGATTTCTGATCCAGTACCTGGCTCTTATTGATTTACGCTGATAGATATGCCTTTCTGATTGTTGGAATTTTCTATTTAATGTTTCTACTCTGTGTTTGGTCACCACTGAAAGTACAAGAGTAAGACTATATATGAGGGGAGAGTCCTCAGAAACAAAATTTTAATGAGGTAACTAAATAATAATGAAGCCCTTATCTTATCCAACTCACCTAATGTCCTTCTAAAAGGAAATCTACAAGCACAAAACAATGGTAGGAGAGCTACACATGCCAGGACACGATGAAAAGAAGATACCTGACAAGCAAAGAAAAGGCAGTTACACAAACCCACCAAGATCCACCACTGTTGAGATCTTTCACTACATGAGCCAATCACCTGTGATATTCTGCTACACAGAAGCTAGCAAAGTCATGCATAATGTCAATCACAGTTTGTGCCACACAACACAAACAATGGAAGATATTGTTGCTGATAAAATCATGGCCAAACACTTAAGAGAACAAACATGTCTGTCCAAATACACAGAAGAATGCCTTCTTTCTTGAACAATTCCCTCCATTTTATTCACCTGCCCAGGGACTAGTACCACCCAGGCCTTCCCCATCAACTAGACAATCTCCTGCAGGTTCACTTTGAGCTTAATTCAACTACCAATTCTCTATAAATGTCAAACCCTCAACCATCAAGTTAGATACATGTATCTAACTATGACAGAAGACAAACTTGTATTTATATAATCTACAGAGGGACAGATGTACTTGGCTGTGGTTTAAGAACTATTTCAAGGTGAACAGATTACGGTGGGTATGGACTTTGGACAATAGGACAGGCATCCAACTTGACTCTATAGTTAAGACTGCATGTCTTTGACTATCCATGAATAATCACATCTTATTTTAACATTCTGCCTGTGCTTTATGTGTCTTTCTAATAATTTTCTCTTAACAGAACACTGAAAAATCTAGGTCAAAAATCGTTGAATTAGAAATCTTTGCTAAATCAATAGGCTACTGTGCAAAAGAGAAACTTACCCATCACAAGGATGATCCGTGTCAGGCTTCAACTTAGATTAGTTTGTATATTAAACAAATCTCTAATCCTGGATCATAGAACAGATAAAATTTGAGAATTTCATTGATACTGAAAAATTCAGGTGTATGTAAATTAGAAAGCTAGAGAGCAATTAACTCTTCTGTTCTAGGTGTAATAATAGAAAGTGCAAATGATAAGCAATACAAAGTCTTAATAGAGAACATGTGCAGGAATGACATGATACACGCTGAGATTTTCTGTGCAACTCTCTCCTTCTATTGGGGACTAGGATACAACCCAGGGAATGATGTCACCCCCAGAGGGGACCTTCTCTTCTCATTAGACTAATCAAGACAAGTATATTCAGAGACCTGTTTCCCAGTAATTTCAGAGCTCATCCAGTCAACAGTAGAGGTAAACCATCATAATCAGTGGTGTGAGCTGTGTTATAGACCGTAGACTATATCAGCCACATTTTAAATAACAAAATTATAACCAACTAAATCTGGGAGAAAACCATAGAAAAATGTTCATAGTGATCACAGGGGATTATCTCAGGAATGCAAAGGTGAGTTAGTACATCAAGGCAATTGCTGTCATTTAAAATAAGGATGCTCCTCATCATCATAAAAGCCACTGTGGTAAACCACAGCTGTTACATTTGGTTGTAAAAGACTTAATGCCCACTCTGAGATCAAGGGCAAGACAAGAATGCTGGCCTGCACTTCCATTTCTCATTGTGCTGGAAAGTAGACAGCTGAAGTAAACCAAAGGCTCTCCAGATAGGGAAGGAAAAAATGGGGCTCCTCTGTATCACAGATGGCAAAACTGATGCTTTGTGTACTTGTTAGAATTGATCAACTGATGTAGGAAAATCTTGGTATCTATTTTTAATGAGAAACCTATTTTTCCAATGTTGATAGAATAAATTCTTAAATTATTTCCACCCAAATAACCAAAATTATGCTTTTAGAATATTAGAAGACTCATACTGGCAAAGCATGCCATTGTGTCATTTGGAACTCAACAAGCCATCCATACAGAAAGCTCCATCTCTTCAACAGTACTGATACAAACAGATAATACCTGCAAAAGAAGGACTAGATCTCCTACCTTTAAAAATACCTCAAAATAAGTAAAAACCTACATGTAATGGTTAAAATTATAAAATGCCTAATAGCAAAACTTCATGATTTTTGGATGAGACAAGTCTTAGCTCTGCCACCAAATCATAAGCAGCAGAAGTAGTAGATACATTGGAGTTTATAAAAAAATCTTCTGTCCACTACAGGCTGAATTATTAGCAACTATACTAATTCTATTAAATCAGCAAATTCATCTGAGTACACAGAGGGTCTATTTCTTTTTTTTAACATTTTTTATTATTATTTCCACTCTTACAAACAATAGGTACACCGGTTCCCTCCCTCCCTCCTCCCCCCCCCGAACCCCCTGCTCCCCCTCCCCTCACCCCTCCCTCCTCATCCCCCAGTGCCTCCCGCCCCAATTCCCAGAGAGTCCTTTAATGTGCATCCTTGACTCTCCTCTGGGCCCTCCTCTCCGATGATGTACAAGAACCCAGTGGCATTTCCCTGAACCCTTTCCCGTGTTCCCCTTAAGTATAGGAACACTGCTGTGGCTGCCAATCCCTTGCCTCCAAGGATCTTGGTGCCTTTAGCTAGACTTTGTGAGGTCAATAGTGTGTTGGACATTGCGCAGGGCATGCAAAGTCCAATTATGATTGCTTCGGCCGTAACTTGTGTGGAGTATCTTGCATATCATTGCTCCTCCCATTCTTTTGCTCTTACACTCTTACCGCCCCCTCTTCCGCAAATTTCCCTGAGCTTCAGGATGGGGAGAAATTAGTCTGGCCTAGTTCTAGGTGGTTGATATAGAGTCTCTGAAGTTCTGAATTGTGGTTTGTTGATTTTCTTTTGCAGTTTTGCTGCTCCTGCAATGCCCTTCACTCCATCCTGGTGGGCATTGTATGTTACCCCCTGGCCAGAGACAAAAAGCTGTTAAACTAGAGTCTTGTGATAAAAGCACATTCAAAGGTAGATGTAATAAAAGTGGGAAACCACAGTGAGGGAGGAGTCTATCACCCATTTGCAAAATGGTTACTTTTTAATCTGCCAGACTATATGCCCTCCTCTTCTGGGAGATCATACCCCCTCAGTAATAAATGATCAGAAACAAAAGTTTGTGAACTTAACCAGGTGTCACATTACTTACTTGCAGTCCTTGATGGAGACCTATTTTCTCTACTGTAACATGGTCACTTCTCTCCTTGTTTCTGGTGTGGCCCTCCAACCCCATCCCTCCTGTTCATAATCCTTGCAATTACTGTAGGTAATACATAGATTAACCTATGAGTGTCTCAAGGTGGGGTGGGTGGGTTTGGTACTAGGAGCCACCTATTAGGGAGTACATACGGCGCTTAATTTTCTGGGTTTGGGATACTTCAGTTAATATAATTGTTTCTAATGACATCCATTTCCCAGCAAATTCCAGTAATTCATCCTTTTTGATAGCTGAGTAGTACTCCATTGTATAGATGTACCACAGTTACGGAACCTTAGCACGTGGAGCTGTCGGGGAAGGTTGTGGAACCTTAGCACCTGGAGCTGTCGGGGAAGGTCAGGGAACCTTAGCACCTGGAGCTGTCGGGGAAGGTCAGGGAACCTTAGCACCTGGAGCTGTCGTGGAAGGTCAGGGAACCTTAGCACGTGGAGCTGTCGGGGAAGGTTTCGGAACCTTAGCACCTGGAGCTGTCGGGGAAGGTTGTGGAACCTTAGCACCTGGAGCTGTCGGTGAAGGTTTCGGAACCTTAGCACGTGGAGCTGTGGGTGAAGGTTACGGAACCTTAGCACCTGGAGCTGTCAGGGAAGGTCAGGGAACCTTAGCACCTGGAGCTGTCGGGGAAGGTCAGGGAACCTTAGCACCTGGAGCTGTCGGTGAAGGTCAGGGAACCTTAGCACGTGGAGCTGTCGGGGAAGGTTACGGAACCTTAGCACCTGGAGCTGTCGGGGAAGGTCAGGGAACCTTAGCACCTGGAGCTGTCGGGGAAGGTCAGGGAACCTTAGCACCTGGAGCTGTCGGGAAGGTCAGGGAACCTTAGCACCTGGAGCTGTCGGGGAAGGTCAGGAACCTTAGCACCTGGAGCTGTCGGGAAGGTCAGGGAACCTTAGCACCTGGAGCTGTCGGGAAGGTCAGGGAACCTTAGCACCTGGAGCTGTCGGGGAAGGTCAGGGAACCTTAGCACCTGGAGCTGTCGGGAAGGTTTCGGAACCTTAGCACTGGAGCTGTCGGGGAAGGTTTCGGAACCTTAGCACCTGGAGCTGTCGGTGAAGGTTTCGGAACCTTAGCACGTGGTGCTGTCGGGAAGGTCAGGGAACCTTAGCACGTGGAGCTGTCGGGAAGGTCAGGAACCTTAGCACCTGGAGCTGTCGGGGAAGGTCAGGGAACCTTAGCACCTGGAGCTGTCGGGGAAGGTCAGGGAACCTTAGCACCTGGAGCTGTCGGGGAAGGTTACGGAACCTTAGCACCTGGAGCTGTCGGTGAAGGTCGGAACCTTAGCACCTGGAGCTGTCGGTGAAGGTCGGAACCTTAGCACCTGGTGCTGTCGGGGAAGGTCAGGGAACCTTAGCACGTGGAGCTGTCGGGGAAGGTTACGGAACCTTAGCACGTGGAGCTGTCGGGAAGGTTTCGGAACCTTAGCTGTGGAGCTGTCGGTGAAGGTTACGGAACCTTAGCACCTGGAGCTGTCAGGGAAGGTTACGGAACCTTAGCACCTGGAGCTGTCGGGGAAGGTCAGGGAACCTTAGCACCTGGAGCTGTCGGGGAAGGTCAGGGAACCTTAGCACCTGGAGCTGTCGGGGAAGGTCAGGGAACCTTAGCACCTGGAGCTGTCGGGGAAGGTCAGGGAACCTTAGCACCTGGAGCTGTCGGTGAAGGTTTCGGAACCTTAGCACGTGGAGCTGTCGGGGAAGGTTTCGGAACCTTAGCACCTGGAGCTGTCGGGAAGGTTTCGGAACCTTAGCACGTGGAGCTGTCGGGGAAGGTCAGGGAACCTTAGCACGTGGAGCTGTCGGGGAAGGTTTCGGAACCTTAGCACGTGGAGCTGTCGGGGAAGGTTACGGAACCTTAGCACATGGAGCTGTCGGGGAAGGTCAGGGAACCTTAGCACCTGGAGCTGTCGGGGAAGGTTTCGGAACCTTAGCACGTGGAGCTGTCGGTGAAGGTTTCGGAACCTTAGCACGTGGAGCTGTCGGTGAAGGTTTCGGAACCTTAGCACGTGGTGCTGTCGGGGAAGGTCAGGGAACCTTAGCACGTGGAGCTGTCGGGGAAGGTTATGGAACCTTAGCTTGTGGAGCTGTCGGGGAAGGTTATAGAACCTTAGCACGTGGAGCCTGGCTGGAAGAAGTGAGGGGAAAGCCTTGAGGATTCACAGTTCACCCTCATTTCCTGTTAATTTTCTGCCTCCTGACTGGATGCACTGAGACCAGCCTACCTGCTAAAGCACCATGTCTTCTCTGCCAGGCTAGAATCCTCCTCAAACTGTAAACCAGAAGCCTCTCCTCAAATTGCATATTGTTAGGTATTTGGTCATAGCCATAGGAAAAGTAATTAATATGGTAAGTCGAGTGTCTCCGTACCTTGTGTAATGCATTGCAGAAAACCACCCGGCCTGCCAGGAACATCTGCACCAGGACAGTGCTGTTGGAAGAGTCCTTGAGCCCTATGGACCTTGACACCAACTCCAGGTAACAAATATTATACATGGGAAGAGACCACTGAGCTCCACGAGACCCGGAGCTGGAGAGCTAGCTATCGATATGGACAACCTCACATGTTTGGTGTCAGAAGTATTAGGCATTCAGCAGTTCTCTTTCAAGAGGAAAACTCTAAAGACACAAAGTCTCGAGAGTTAGACTTTGACTTGACTTGTCAGTGAATTTGAGGTTTTGTAGATAATACACTATATAATAGATATATGATATATATGATACTGTATTATAGAACATCATATATTATATATAGCACTATATACTAGTATGCTAAGTATATAAATATACTTATCTTCAACCAGTGAGTTATAATGCTTTAGACCTAGTTTCAGGACACATGGGATATTTTTAAAATAAAGTTATTAAATTTACATTTTTACATACATGCTCCTTGCCTCCTTCATTCCCCCTTCCTTAGGCCTCCCTTCACTCCCACTCTCATCTGATCCCACCCTTTCTCCCCTCCCTACACGGGTCCAGCCTATTCCCTCCTCTTCTCCTGTGCTTTGGTTCCATGGGTCCTGGGGTCCCCTCTATGTCATCTGTTCTCGTGGCAGATCAAGAGGCCCTTCCTTGGGGGGCCTGCTGATATGGGTACTCCCCTACCTCTGTCAAACCCCTTGACCCTAAGGATCCTATTGCCTGGCACTATTTCTCCTGGGATCGGGCCAGTCCATGGGGGCATGCTGACATGTCCACCACTGTGCAGGGCTGATGAGTTCAAGTTCACATTTGATAACATTTTTGGAAATTAATAATGAAGACTGAAGATTAAAGTTTTCCACCCAGAACTGAGAAGAGGGAGGAGGAGGCAGAGAAATCTTAAGACTTTGTTCACTCATTTTGGCTAGTGGACAAACCTGAAATCCACAGGGCAGGGCGAAGATCATGGAAGAGACTCTGCACTGAGTCCAAAGCAGATCTCAGAATTCCCTCTTCCTTAGCAGACGCCACTTCTGTCCTCTTATGATGATTTAGGTAACTGGAAGAAGCCTACACACGTCACAAAGTACAATTCACTTTACCAAAAGTATGCTGATTTCTGTACCAGTCTTAACCAAAAACATGTCCCCACAACAACACCCAGATGATGTCTGACCAAATATCTAGATTGCATGGCTCAGCCAAGCCGATACACAGAATTAGCACCTCCAAAATTAAGAACTTTCTAGAAATAAATAAAATGTTTCATTTTATAATATAAAGAAATTAGGGAAGAGAAAAGAATTTACCAGTGTGCCATGAGCACATGTACAAAGAGTACATTGAATCCCCGTTAATTCTTATGTTTGCACAAAATATTAAAAAGAGAACAATAGAATAAATGTATTTGCTTTCACAGAGCAAAGACTCTTATTCTATTTTTTACTGTAAGTTATAAGAGGAAATGTGAAGTAGATTGTGCCCTGCCATTGAATCTTCAGACATTCCTGTGAATCTAGAAATGTTTTGCTTCCCAAATCATGATTAATGCTATCAGCATCACTGCCATGGCGATCACTTCCTTCTTTCTGGCTAAGCTCCTGCATCAGCACCTGTGATCTTGCCTTTCACACACTTCCTGTCCTCAGGCAGCCTCACACGTTTGTTCTCTCGGTTTTAGCTTTGCAGCCCTAAGCTTCCCCTAATGCAGAGGGACTTCTCCCTGCTTCTGGGGGAGCTCTAAGGTAGCAGCTTTCAAGCTTTTCTACCTACTGCAGGAAATGCATAGGAGTGGGGTGCCGCAAGCAGTCAGGTGCTTGCCTGAAATGCGCTGAGTTCCACACTGGTGCCACAACAGAAAAGAAAAAAGAGAAAACTTAAAGCTGGTATGGTGCCCAATGCTTGGATCCAACATTTGGGAGGCTGAGGCAAGAGGGTCCCTGCAGCCTGAAGACAACCTAGCAAGGCTGGAGAGAGAGCGAGAGAGAAAGAGAGAGAGAGCAAGAGAGGGAGGGAGAGAGGGATGCAGGGGGAGGAAGGGAGGTAGGGGGAAGGAGGGAGGGAGGGAGGAAGGAAGGAAGGGAGAGAGGAGGAAGGGAGGGAGGGAGGGAGGAAGGAAAGAAAGAAAGAGAGAGAGAGAGAGAGAGAGAGAGAAAGAAAGAAAGAAAGAAAGAAAGAAAGAAAGAAAGAAAGAAAGAAAGAAAGAAAGAAAGAAAGAGAGAGAGAGAGAGAAAGAAAGCTCACATTGGATACAAACACACAAAAACCTGATTCATCATCTGGGTGTTCTTTAGTGCTTGCTGTATTCATTAAACTGATTTTATGATCTATGCCTATTCATGACCTGAAATTTTAAGTGAGCAGTGCTCTTAGTCAATCAGTCAAATCAGTGGTGCAGGTCAGGAAGGGCCTAGCAGAAGCTAAGACGTCCAAACAGCACCCTCTCCAAAGGGCAGGGAGTCATAAGGAAGAGACAAGTGTTCTCCGTTTGCTGCCCGTAGATGTGTGGCATCCATACATGCACATAAGTGTGCACACATTCTATTATATGTTTCATTCTTGCACCTGACCTGCTACTGAGGCACCAACTCACCAGAGTCAGTCACAAGATAATTGCAGATAATTATCTTCTCCAGAACCACTCTGCAAAGAGGAAGCCACACATCTTTTTCCATCCCTGCTCTATCTTTGCCATCAGCCTGATCTCCTGAGACACAGGGGTGGGAGTAGAATTTGGAGGTACCACCACTTGCAGTAAGTAATGCGCTTCTGACTGAGACTCCTGAGACAGAAGACCCTGCATTCCAGAGCAACCCAAGTGACCGCTGCGTCCCCCTCAGGGCTCTCCAGCAGCCAGTGGTTGTGGTCTTTTCTAATCACCCTCCATAGAGGCATCTTTACATCTTTGTTTTCAGTGTGTAGATGAAAAGGTTCAGTGTAGGGTCACCAAACAGTAGAAGAGGGCGAGGAACTTACTCTAGTCCTGATTTGCCATATTCCTAGGCTGCATGAATATGTAGATGAGGATGCTGAGGAGAAGAGATATCACTACCATATATGATGATCAGGTATTAAAGGCCTTGTGCTTGTGCCTCCAGGCTGCTTACTTAACCTGTAGTAGTGCAGCTGTGAGGTAGCCATAGGAGAGTAGGATCATCGTGACAGGCACAAGGACAATGGGGATGGCAAAGAAGAAAGCCAGGTCTGCTACTCTGTTGGTGTCATGCATGATGACAGGCATCTCACACACAGAGTGCTTAATGAAATGGTGACCACGCTACCCAAGGACATTATGGGCAGAGACACTAAGGTGAAATTCATGATACCACTGAGTCAGGTGACAGCTGCCAGTTGTGAGGACTGTGTGGATACGTGATGGTCAGACAATCGTAGGCCGTGACCCACAGACAGGAAGGCAAAGAGCTAGATGACCCATTGCATAAAGCTGATGGTCTTCTGTGGACTCCAGAGATTGGTTGTATAGCAAAATTGAAAAGAAACTGAGAAAAAAGTACACAGGTATGTGCAGAAGAGGGTCTACTATGGCACGGAAGATAATGGTGGAATTGCCAGTGAGAGCAAAGATTATGTTGGCAATGAAGAGGGCCGTCTCCAGCCTGGGCTGGTCAGAAAAGTCCAGCAGAATGAAGTCCCTCTCGTCATTCCTCTCCAGTCAGCCTTGGGCTCTCACAGCTGTGTAGAGACATCGCGTGCAGACATTTCTGACAAATGGCTGGTCAGCATGGCTCCCAAGAGGCAGGAAACATTTCATTTCATCACCCACACTTTCATTTGTCCCAGTTACCTGATACCTATTGTGAAGTGATAGCAAAATACTATGGAATTTGTCTTCCACAAATGGAAGCTGTAACATTTTCCTAATGACACTCTAATGCAGTCATTTGAGCTAACTGAATAGACAATCAAAGAAATCTAAAAACCATTTGTAAAGTTTAATTGATACTTTCAGAAATAACATGACAGTAAAAAGCTATACTTTTGCCAGAATCTCTGTAACTTGATAAAATCGCCTCAAGTTTTCAAACAGTAATTTTGATTAATATGATTAGCTGTCTTATTTCTACACGATACATACGTATTTTAAGCAATATCAATCAGCTGCAAAAAAAATATATTATCACTTGTTCTGCTAACCTTGTACTGTGAATTGTAGGTTTAGGCAGGAATGAGGAATAGGAACTGTGTATCGGCTATTACCACACCTACATGTGACAGCCCTGGGAGGGGAAGGACATGGTCACATTGTCTGCATAGAACTTAGGAAAAGTGAACCATTCTGAAGTACCTTTTCACTCCGCCTCACTGGCACAAGTGTCTGTTACAGCTGGCAGTGTGCTTCTTCCTGTTGCCTGCGATGCCTCGGGTCATCTAACGCTCGCTGCACAGTCCCTCTCTCTTGCTATCAACCCAGTGAGCCTGGCCCATGAAAACATCCCAATCCTCCTGCGCATCTCCTGGAAGAAGACGACGGTGCACTTGCTGCCCACAAGCCACTAGACCTGCTAAAGCGGACGTGGTGCGAGAAGCCTCATGAGAAGCCGGCAATCAGAGCCCAGAGGGCACAGCCCTGGCTAGCTTGTGACTTTAGCGAGCTAAGATCGCTTGCTGTAGGTGGGGGGTTTAAGTTGTTTTATTTTTCTAGTTTTACAAGCATGTGGAGTACTCTCTCCACTTCCCTCCATCCCCACTCCCACCCATCCTCCTTCCCCTCCCTTCTTCAATCCGTTCTACTCCCTTCCAACCTCCCACCCATCCACCTTCATGGACCCCAGGGATCCCTCTGGCCTGCCTACTCTTTTTT
This sequence comes from Typhlomys cinereus, assembly GCA_023101885.1. Classification (NCBI taxonomy): domain Eukaryota; kingdom Metazoa; phylum Chordata; class Mammalia; order Rodentia; family Platacanthomyidae; genus Typhlomys; species Typhlomys cinereus. The sequence continues at coordinate 130,638 of JALPQD010000926.1, read as the reverse complement.
TAATTTTTCTACTTTTATAAGCATATTAAGTACTTATCCCTGCTTCCCTCCATCATCTCTCCCTCCCATCCCTCATCAGTCCCGCCTTCCTGCCTATCTGCTTCTACAGATCCAGAGTTGCCTCTAGCCCGTCTATTCCTGTGGGGGTTCAGGCCTGTGGCTCGTCCGATTGCCTCTCCTCAGGCTGCCCCACACCGACATACCAACATGCTCTCGTAGACTATGGAGGAACTCAAGGAGATAAGACTATGCAGTGGAAACCTTGGACACTGGAGCTGGTTGAATGTATGTGGTTTTTGATGCACTGACTTCACAGTGTCCATTTTGAACACTCGCGACCTTCAAAACTTACTTTCAACAGAGACTACTAAACTTAGGAGGACATGAAGAAGTCAAGAACGTTTATCACACATCTGAAAAGTACTGTTGCCCAACCATACAGCTCTCTGATCATTTATCATAATGACAGTCTGTGGGTTAGATCTTTGGGGCTGCAAGAGGGCGATAACCCTGAAACACGGTTCCGCATCTCAAGGCTATAGATCTCCAACTACAACCAGGAATTGGTTTCATCTCACAAGGGAGTACTAGTGACTATGCCACAGTTTTTTCAGACCCTGATATAAACATTTTCAAAAGCTTAAAATGTTTGATGAAAATTATGACACGTAAACTGTGAATGAGAGTCACTGAAATTTCCAAACACCAGTAATTTAAGATGCTGCTGCGAAAGCACACTATTCACAGGCCTTCTGTCTGCCAAAAACTAATCAGGGAATATCCCACCCTGAAACACTATCCTCCACACACAGTGACCTTCTCAGAAGAAGCTGAGAGACAGGGATGAAGCGTCTCCTCAAAGTCACCCCTATTGTTAGAGAAGGCGGAAGAGGAAGTCAAGGCATTTCCCCAAGAGGAAGCAATTGCTAGGATCCTCCCTCAAAAATCTCCAAGCGAGAATATTTCACTGGCATACCAAATATTTAAAGAAGAAATGATACCAGTTTGTGCAAGGTCTTTGATTAAAAACTACAAATATGACTCAGCAGATAAAGCACTTAAATGCAAGCAAGAGAATTAGAATTCAGATTCCCAGATCCCATGCAAAGTCTGGATAGGCATGGTGTCCTGTCTATAATTCCAATCTGAAAAGGTACATATTAGTGATTCCCAGAGCAAAGGAGCTAATTGTATTGGTGAGCTACAGATTGGATTAGAGCCCCACCCTCAAAAGAATAAGGTAGAAGAGTGATTCAGCTTGGTTTCCAGTGTTAACCCCAGGCATCCAAATATGTGCACGTATGTGCATACATGTGCATACACTTGCACATACATAGACTTACATGAACTACACACACATGTACACATGTGTACATGATAACATGAATACAATCATGCAAGCAACACCCCCCCACACACATGAAAATATATCTTGGAGAATATATAGGAACGTATTCTGACTTATTTCAGGAGACAAAGATGGCTGAGACATCAACTCCACACACAGAAAAAAGAAAACTACACACAAAATTTCTCAAAAGTATAGATTTAAGCTCCCCAACGATAGCACACAAACAAGCATGATAGTGCACCCCAGAATCCCAACTCAGGGGTAATTGAGGCAGGAGGATTATGAATCTGAAGTGAGCCTGAATGAGATTTTAACATCCTATACCAAAAATGGAGAAGAAGAAAAAGAAAATAAGAAATCTTATTAACATACTCCTGCAACATATAAAACGAATTACAAATGATGCCAAAGTAAATTCATTCCAGGACAGCACTTACTTTGCTATCTTAAAATTAGTCAGCATGTACATCATGTTTTCAGAGAAAAGAAAGCAGAAATGATCATCTTCATAGATACAGTGTTCATCTAAGTTCCAAATTCTTTTTTTCTCCCACATTTTATTTTTTTTCCCAATCATACAAGATCAATAGGTATCACTGTCTTCTCCTCCCTTCTCCCCTCCCCAGTGCCCCCTTGCACTCTCTCCCTCTTTTCCCTTTCCTTTTACCCTCCTCCCTCCCTCCACCTCTCCTAGTGCCTCTCCCTTCCTCCCTTCCTGGAGCATTGTTTTGTGTGAATACCAAACCTCCCTCTGAGTCCCCCACCTAGTGAGGGGTAAGGACTCAGTGGCATAGCCCGAAGTCCTTTCTTGGGTTCCCCATTAGTATGGGAACTCTATTATGACTGTTAATTCCTTGCCTCTAAGGATCCTAGTGCCCGTGATCTATGCTAGACTTCGGGGTCGTTGACAAGTCAGGCATTGTGCAGGTCAGGCAAAGTCCGATATGGTTACTGCAGCCCTAACTTGTGTGGAGTATCTTGGTCCTCCCCATGTTTAGGCTCTTACAATCTTACAACCTCCTCTTCCGCAAGGTTCCCTGAGCTTTAGGATGGGGAGAGATTTAGTTGGTCTGGTTTCAGGTGATTAATGGAGAGTCTTTGGTGTTCTGAATTATGGTTTGTTGTTGTTTTCAGTTTTGCTGTCCTGCACCGCCCATGGCTCCATCCTGCTTGGTATTGAAGGTCCCCTCCTAACCAAAGATAAAAGGGTGTTTAAATGAAGATCTTACTATAAGAGGAGACTCAAGGTACATGGCATAGGAGTAGGACACAGCAGTGAGGGGAGGGTCAGCATTTGGAGCATGGTTACCGTCTCTTTCAGTCCCTACACCCTCCCTGATTGGTGAGTTTAAACCTCTTCAGTTGCAGGTTCCAAATTCTTTACGCCACAGTACCCAGTAAAGTAAGAGCAAGGAGGATCTATCCCATCCTCCTATATAATATCTTAGACAAACTACGGCTAATATCAGGCCTAGTTCTTAATACTTTCTATAGCAAAAATGAGGAAAGAAAACCCAGTCTAACCAGTCTCTTGATGATCTCGCTTGATGTAAGTTTAGGCAAGGAAACCAGGCCAGAAAAAAAAAAGATACATTGTTTGTGATTTAGAAAGAGAAAAATAAAACTGCACCGATCCACAGGCAACACTGTAGGAATTTACAAAATAATAAAATCAACAGCATAAAGACCAATCATTATTTTGACATGTTACTAACCAAAATATTAAAAGAAATATCCCTTAAAATAATAAAAAATAAGATATCTTGGTATAAATTGAATAAAACAGAAAAAGAATCTTGTATGCTAAAATCAAAAAAAAAAAAAAAAGACGAAGATAGGGAAAATAAATAATGCCCCAGGATGCTCCACCTAGAACCTAGAGACAATTAAACAATTCTAGAACTAACAGGCGTGTGATCCTTCCTGATAAGTTGTTGGTCAGAGAAGTTTCAAAGGCCTTCCAAATGGGATACAGGCTTTTGCCATAACTCTTGGTTGCCCTCCAGAACTGACACTAAGACCCTATTACTGAAGATACAATACATGTGGCTCACTGGACATGGACAAAAAAAATACCAGCTGGAACTAGTCAGGAAGCTTTCTCCTTACTGGAGTTTACAAAGTACCACTGAGTGCTATGGAAGCTACCAGAGGAAAAGCAATCAAAAGTTTCACCAATCTGTGAAATTTTCTTTTTTTTTAATTTTTTTTATTATTTATTCAATTGTGCGTGCGTGTGTGTGTATGTGTGTGTGTGTGAGTGTGTGTGTAGAACCACGGGCGAATTCGGGAACCACCATGGACCTCCTCCTCCTCCTCCTCCTCCTCCTTGTTTACTCTACCCGGGGGGTTCACAGGCTCCACCCTACCAAGACCAGAAGTGCAGGCCATCCAGGCTTCCACCAAGCATCTGTACATGGGATCTGGGATGTGAACTCAGGACCTTCTGCCTGCAAGGCAGAGGCTTAACCCCTAAGCCACCTCTCCAGCCCAACAATCTGTGAAATTTTCTAGTTGCAATAACAATCACCATGGCAAAAGCTGGCCCTCAGTGTAACAGTGGTATGAACATTTGTGTGGGGACAGCCAACAAATTTCTGAATGACTTTAAGGCTTGCTTGTTAGAAAGGAACACGATACTGTTACTATAAAGTAGAAGAAAAACCTACAAAAGGAGAAGACATACGTCCCAGGGAAAGATCAGGCTGTAAAGGTTCAGTTATAAAGACATTACACCAAACTACCTTTTAACACCTGTTATTACGCTCAGGTTAGAAGAGCTCTCAGAACTCAACTTCAAAGACTGCTTCTGAAACAGAAGGTGTTTACTACAGAAAAACACAGCTAGCCACAGTGCAGAAAATAAGTCTGAGGATTGCTTGGCCCTAAATAGGAATCTAAATCACATCCATCCCCACACCGAGACTCAGGGAGCATCTTGGAAAAGGGGTGGTAAGATTGTCAGAGCCTTAAGTGGCACAGTGTGGGCCAGACATCTCCTTGGCATGAAAGGACTGATGTATACACGATTTTATGGCAGATATGAATACTTTCATAAGAACTGTGTGGGAACTGTCCTAGAAACATCTCACCAGGAGAGAGGAAAGATTTCAAGAAGCTCCACATCTCCTTGAGAGACTTATGAGACCTAATGCTGAGAGGAAAGAAAAGGAAGATGCTATCCTCAGTGATATAATCACTGATCTTTGATACTTTCTGGAGCATGAAGCATGTGATATCAGAGACTAACCAAATGAATCACAGTGGGCCACGCAAGTGAAAAGACTTGAAAATAGGAGGGAGTGTGACAGGGGTGATGAAGGGTTATAAAGGGGAAAAGAGAAGGGATGGGAATATAATTAAGGGGATAGAAAATAAGGAAATTAAACGAAAGTATAAAAAATAAAATGAGACTATGGAACTGAACCAGCTTCATTTACAAACCAAACTATGCTGCGTATTAGAAATGTGGTCCATTGCTTAGGGACCAAGGTGAGACACAGTGACGAAATTATTTTGTGGCAACACTGTCCCCAGGACTAAGGTAAAGTTGCTCTCAACCTGCTTTGTCAGAGCTGAGACCTCAGGACCCCACGACCTGCTCTCCCTGATGCACCTTCCCCAACTGACTTTTCAATGCAAACTGTAAAAGTCGGAAGGGCTTGTAGAGATATAACACAAGTTATGAATAAACACAAATGCCATCCCAGACTACTATATTTAGCAAAACTGTCATATTATAAGGTGAAAGAAAAATATTCCATGAAAGAAACAGACTTAAAGACTACATGGCTACTAAACCAGAGCTACATAGAATACTGGAAGGAATGCACAAGATAGAAGAGAAGAATAAACACATCAAAGAGGTTAAAGGAAATAAATAATACCAGTATTAGAGGTGAATAAGCAATTAAAAAAGCAAAGACCACAGATCAACAAAATGTCTGGAACCACTAAAAAAAACTTTCAATAATAATTTTAAATGTCAGTTGGCTTAACTCCCCCCAATCAAGAGACACAAGCTTATAGCTCGGATCAAACATCACAACCCATCAATCAATTCTCAGCCTCCAAGAAACACAGCTCACCATGAAAGATAGACACTTTCTCAGCGTGAAAGGATGGTCAAAGGTACTCCAAGTAAATAGAAACAGGAAAGTAGCAGGAGTTGCCATCTTAATATCAGACCAAAAGACTTCAAACTAAAACAAACCATAATAGTAAAAATGGGTAATACCTCGAAGTTGAGGGAACACTTCATCAGGAGGATACTACAATTCTAAACATGTATGTGCCAAATACAGGAGCTCCCAAATTCATCTAACAATTACTACTGGAGGCAAAAAAACTAATCAACCCACATACAGTGACAATAAGAGATTTCTATAGCCTACTTACACCATTGGACAGGTAAACAGGTCAAAAACTAAAAAGAGATACAGAGTTACATGAAACTATAAATTTAATGGACTTCACAGCTGTCTACAGAGCATTCCGCTCAAACAGTAAAGAGTGCACACTCTTCTCTGTAGCCTGTGGAATACTCTCAAAAATAGACCATAGGTTAGGACACAAAACAAGTCTCCATAACTACAGAAAAACTGAAATCAAACCCGGTATACGCTTCGACCACCATGGAATAAAGGTCGGCATCTACAAAGTAAACAACAGAAAGTACACAGACTCGTGGAAGCTAAGTAACACATCATTGAATAAGGAATAGATCAAAGAAGAAACGAGATAAGAAATTTAAAAATTCCTTGAGTCCATTGAAAATGAAGACACAACCTATCATAATCTATGGGATATATTAAAAGCAATCCTAAGAAGAATGTTTGTAGCATTAAATGCCTACATCAAAAAAAAAAAAAAAAGATCACAGGACTGGAGAGAGAGCTCAGGGGTTAAGACTCTGTCTGCCTCATAAGCAGAAGGTCCTGAGTTTGGATCCCAGGTTCTATGTAAAAAACACAGCCAGAAATGGCAGCAGCCTGCATTTCCCCTGGTGGGCAGAGCCTTGGAAATACCAGAGTGAACTTAGCAAAAAGGAAATAGAAGCAATCCACAATGATTCCCAAAGTCACCCTTGTTCCTTCCCAGGGACATATAGTCCTCTCTCTCCCTCTCTCTCCCTTTCTCTTCCTCTCTCTTCCTCTCTCTCCTTCCCTCCCTCTTTCTCTCTCTCATACACACACACACACACACACACACACACACACACACACATATGAAAAATAAAGTTAGAAAACAAATCACAAATAAATGACTTAATGTTATGCCTCAAAGCTTTAGAAAGATAAGAAGGAACCCATCCTAAAAGCAGTACATAGGAATAAATATCCAAGATCTAAATCAATGAATCGAAACTGAAAAAGACAACACAAAAAAATCAATGAAACAAAGAGCTGGTTCTTCAAGAAGATAAACAAAATTAATGAAGCCTTCACCACAATAAAAAAGAGAAAGATAAGGAGAGATCACCCAAATCAATACATTCAGAAAAGGGGAAATTACAACAGATGGCAGAGAAACCCAGAGAATCTAAGAACATATTTTAAAAATATATACTCCTCTAAACTGGACAATCTAAAAGAAATGGATGAATTCCTAAATAAATATAAAGTACAAAAATTGACTCAGGAAGAAATAGAAAAGTTTAACAAATCAATAACAAGTGACAAAATTAAAGCAGTAATTACAAATATCCCAACTTAAAAATGCCCAGAGCAGGATGGATTCAGTGTGGAATTCTACCACACTTTCATAGAAGAACTAACACCACTACTTTTCAAATTATTCCATAAAATAGAGAAAGAAGGTATGTTCCCAAACTCTTTCTATGAAGCCAGTGTGACTCTATTTCCAAAACCAAATATACATCAAAAAAAGAGAATTAGAGGACAATCTCACTAATGAACACAAATGCAAAACTCTTCTATAAAATACTTATAAATCGAATCCAGAAACATATCCAAAAGAACATACATCATGATCAAGTTGGGTTCATTCCAGAAGTGCAAGGATGGTTTAACATACATAAATCAATAAATGCAATTCGTCTTATTGATAAACTCAAAAGTAAAAATCATATGATCCTCTGAATAGATGCAGAAAAGGCATTTGGCAAAATCCAATAATCTTTCATGATAAAAGCTTTGGAGAGAACAAAAATGGAGAGGATATATTTTCAACATAATAAAGGCAAACACTACTCTAAATGGGGAAAGCCCTGAAACATTCTCCCTTAGATCAGGAACAAAATAAGGCTGCCCACTGTTACTACTCCTGTTCAATATTGTGTTTGACATCCTACCCAGAACAATTAAGGCAAGAGAGGGAGATAAAAGGGATACAAGTAGAAAAGAAAGAAGTTTAAAATCCATATTTGCAGATGATATAATTCTGTATTTGAAAGATCCATATGACTCCACCAAGAAACTACTTGAATTAATAAACACTTTAATAAAATGGCAGGCTACAAAATCAGCATGCAAAAATCAGCAACCTTTTTGTATTCCAGAGGCTAACAAGCTGAGAAAGAAATGAAGGAACTAATCCCATTCAATATAGCCCCAAAGAAAATACATATTTTGAAATAAATTTAACCAAGGAAATAAATAACCTATGCAATAAAAATTACTAATGCTGAAAGAAATTAAAAAGAATACTAGAAAGTGGAAAGATCTTCCATGCTTGTCATAGTTGGGCACAGGTGTCAACTTGACATTTGAGGGTTTGAGCTCTGGGCACATAGATAGAGAATTAGTAGTGGAATAGGCCCAGAGCAAACCTTCAGAAGATTGTCTAGCTGATGGGAAAAGCCCAGCCCATGGTGGGTAGAATTAGGCCCTGGAATAAAATACAGACCACTGGTTGAGATCTGGCATCCTTTGGTACACTTGGCCAGACATGCTGGTCTGGCAAGTAAGGATCATCCGTCTCTCAGCCATTATGTGGATATGGTGTGGCCAGTTCCCTCGGCCCTGGTGTTGGCGTGAGGTCTTCTATCAAGCTGGACTGAGAATTGTAATCAGATAATCATAAGAGACAATAAACTTCTTGTTCTCTTAAGCCATATCAGCAACCATGCAGGCAAATTGCAACAATGCTCATGGATTGGTAGGATTAATACTGTGAAAATGGCCATCTTACAAAGGTAATATACAAATTGAATATGCCATCCCAATAAAAATCGCAATGCAATTCTTCACAGAACTGGAAAAAACAATCTCAAAATTCAAATATAATGGCAAAAGACCAGATTAGTCAAAATATTCTTGAGCAGTAAAACTACTGCTGAAAGTATCACTATATCAGATTTCAAGTATAGTACATAGCCATAGTTATAAAAAAAAAAAGATGGTACTAGCACAGAAACATATACATCAACGAATGGAGCAGAACAGAAAATCCACGTATAAGCTCCCTCACATAGAGCCACTTGATTTTTGACAAAAGTGCCAAACATACACACTTTAGGGGTGGGGGAGACAGCGTCTTCAGCAAGTGGTACTGGGAAAATTGGACATCTATGTGTATAAGAATGAAATTGACTGCTATGCTACCTCTACCCTTACTTAACAGTCAATTCCAAGTGGATCAAAGACCTTGATGTTGAATTAGACATTGATATTAGACCTGAAACTTTGAAGCTGTTAGAGAAAGAGTAAGAAGTACACTTGATTTGATAGGCCTAGGTAAAGATTTCCTATACAGAATTCCAAATGCCCAGAAACCGAGGCCAATAATCATCAAGTGGGACTTAATGTAATTAAAAAGCCTCTGTTCCACATCATGCAATCATCATCAATCATCAATCATGCAAAAAGACAACTCACTGAACAGGAAAAAACCATTGCTAGCTATAAATCTGACAAAGGATTAATCTCCAGAGTATACAAAGAACTCCAAAAACTAAAAAATAGGAAAGCAGGTAGTCCAATTAAAAAATGGGTCCTGGGGGCTGGAGAGGTGGCTCAGGGCTTAAGCCTCTGCCTTGCAGGTGGAAGGTCCTGAGTTGGGATCCTAGACCCCACGTATAAATGCCGGGTAGAAGCGGAGGTAGAACTAAGAATTATAACTAGTATAATTTTAAAATATACTAGTAATTTAATATGATATCAATGTATTATCATGAATAATCTTAGTTTAATAACATATGTTTATAGGCCACAGAAGAAATATTGTCTCCAGTGTCTCCAGTGAATAACATGTACAAGCTGCAGGATTTGTCAATATAAGTAGATATTCTACTCATCATCCTAGTTTCACAGAAATCCTATGTCAAAATGCAAAACTTTGAGATGCAAATTTTTAGCACCAAGGCTGGAAATTTGACTCAGGAATTTAGACTCTGCTTCAAAAGCAGAAGGACCTGAGTTCAAATCCTGAATCCCACCTAAAAATGCCAAGCAGAAATGGCAGTAGCCTATGCTTTCGCCTCTGGAAGGTGAAACCAGGTAAATCCCAGAGTGAAACTGAAAAGAGGTGGAAGCAATCCAGGATGATTCCTGAAGTCACCATTGGACCTTCACAGGCACATATAGTACCCTCTGATACACACAGACATAGCCACACAAATAAATAAATAGATAGATAGATAGATAGATAGATAGATAGATAGATAGATAGATAGATAGATAGATAAATAGATAAATAAATAGATAAATAGATAAATAGATAAATAAATAAATAAATTTTTGAAAATTTCAACACTGAAGGGTTATTAATCATTTTACAAATATTTGCTGTGTATGATTGTATTGCTTGACACAAGATCAGCTGGAAATAAAAAGATAGACAAATACACTGTGTGACTTCTGGAAGTTACTTGAGTTTCAGAACTCAGAAATGAATAAGTACCAGGGGAAAGAGAAATAATTCTAGCTAAGCTTACAGGAGCAGGCCCTGATACAGGAGACGGGTCTGCCGGAAGTAGCGTAGCTTTGGAAGGAACAACCATCAGTAATTTTTCTCAAAGTTATTTGTATGTGTGTATACATATATATGACCATTTAAATAAAGAAGGTGGCTGCATAAAAATCCAAAAATAAAATAAATGATGAAAGAAAAAAAAAGAAAGAATCATTAATATGAGGACATTTCATGTTCAGAGTTTCAGCACCAGCATGGTAAACATGTTGATTTGACCCAGTTGATCTACTAATTTATTGTAATTCCAGGCAAATCCCAGGAAGATTATTGAGATATGGACAAGTAAGTGAAATCAGACAGAGTGCAGAAGTGGCATCACAGCTCAATGGAATCACCAAAGCAATGAAACAAATGGTTTAAACTGACATTCGCTACCTTAGTTACAAACCTGAGGCTGTTGACTAATTGAAGTCTGAACTCTGTGGTTTTGCTGGTTGGAGGCAGAGTTAAGTCAGACAAATGAGGAAAAGCCCGGGGGATTGAGTATTGGAGGCTAACTGCCCCATGACATGGCTCCCCGTGGGACTGTCGGCACCCCCAGCCTTAGCACACATCCAGGGAAGAAAGACAAACGCTCCACTAAGGATTTGCCTCCTCAGAGGCTCAACCCAGACTTCAGCACACCACACTTTTAATGGGTTGATTCCACAGACTAGAGTGTGCAAAAGCCTAATGAGCCCTTCTGTGCTAGTGGGTTTGTCTCCAAGGACATGATGAATGTGAAGTCATTATTTTCCAGACTATGCTCCCTTGGTCATTAAATGATTCTTAAGTTCCTTCCTTCTGTTAGCCTTTAGGGACACTCTGCTAATTACAGCTCCTGTGATCAAAAATGAGCTCTTCAGCCACCCTCCATGTTCCTTCTGTATCCAAAAGAACAAATAGACCCTAGGGATTAAATCTCTTGATAAAAAGTGTTGACTTCCAACCAAGCCCCGAATCCTGGTTATTCTGCCCCTTTCATATGCTTCAAATCCAATTCTATTCTTAATTTGCACTTTAATTTTCTTAATTAAAACTTCACTACTTTTTGCATGAGTTGTTGAAATCTCCTTTGCAATATGTTACGGCAAATGGTCTGCCTACAAAATGCCCAATGGATGTCACTTTATTTCCTAAAACACTTCATATTCTCTCCCTGCTGCGTGACATGGGGCCCAAGTTCCTGGTTAAACATTAGGTTAGCACCCTTGCTTTTGTCCATACCTGTCCTTCCCACCCTGCACTCTGCTACAGCAAACTACAAATTAGTGACTCTCTCTATCAGTTCCTTGCCATCCCCCCAAGCACACACTTCTTTTTGTTCCCTAATTGTATCAACTTCTCCCCATTATTTTTCCTTATTACTTATTTATTCCAAACATACCTTATGTCCTGGAAGTCCAAACATCAAAGACCAAGTGCTGACCCCTCTGCCAGTCCCTCAAGCTCATTGGTATCAGAGTTGGCATCAGTGGTTTTACTGTGCCTTACAATTGCTTCTGCATTGTGCTAGCCTAGTGCACATGCCAAAGCCAAGGGAAAGCTTGAATGAAATACAAATAACTAAAATACACAAATGGCTCTTAATCATCATCAATATCTCCACTGTCTCAGACCCAAGAGTTTGGGAATTAGTGTGTTGCAGGACCCATAGCATAGTCTGTCTTTGGCCTGGTTCCTCACCCTGAATAGGCCAATCAAGTGAACATGGAAAAAATTATTCAATACAACCATATTGGGAAAAGGTTAACCCAAGTCATTCAAGGTTTCTTTCTGTGGAATTAGGATCGTAAAGAGTAGTAGCTATGAGTCACAGCGTGACTCCACAAACTATTGTCTGATCATTTCCAGCCCCAAGTATCTCCTGTTAAGTGCTCTGACAGTCTGTCAGAGCACTGTAAAAATATCTTTTTTGAGACAAACTCCTCCTCTGACTGGTACTGGGTCTGGAAAATTTTCAATACTCTTACTGTCAGCATGAGAAGACTGTATCAGTTTCAAATTCTTGGGGTCCATTATTTTTCCAGATAGCCAGAGTGATGGAGGCAGGAAGAAGCATTTGGAATCCTTGTGCCAGGTACAGTGTCACTTCAAAGTATTTGTACAAGGGCTAAAGTGATAGCTAAGCAGGTAAAGAGCTTGTCATGCAAGCAAAGGGACAGGAATTTAAACCATATAAGTGCTGGATGGGTGTGGATTCTGATTGCAATTCCAGCCTCAGAAAGCAGAGGCAGGGAATCCCAAGGGCGAGGTGGCTAACAAGACTAGCCGTATTGACGAGTTTTGGGTATAATTGAGAGACTTTATCTAATAAGACAAAAGAACAATTGACAATCCCCAATATCACCCTAGGCCTTTACATGCACCTGCATGCGTGTGTACACACCCACACCCCCACATAAACATGTGTATACACATACCACACATTTGACACTCATGTGTGTGCATGGACACATGTATACCCACACACATGTGAGCACATAGCACACACATGAAAGTAGTAAAAAGCTTTTATAATAACATCAATGTAGCTTGTAAAATTTGGTACTAAAATGAACTTTATAATTTTACGTTTGCTCTTCTTACAAAGCCTCTTATTGCTACATAAGATATATCTGCCTGTGTTCATCGCTCTGCCAAACATTCTAGAATAAGAAATGGTACAAAATTATATTTTCTCTACCTGTAAGGAACTAATCATTTACTATCCTAATTATCTATTATTTTGATAAAAGAGGTAACTCTATTGTTACAAAATCTACAGAGCATCAAATGTTCTTCATTCCCATGATTACTATACTAATCCTTAATACTCAATTAAATGTGATTCCCTGTTAGGAAATTTTAAAAGTGGTTTTCTTTTCCACGCATCTATATAGACAGATTGGTTTTTATTTGTGTTTGTTCTTTAAATGCTTGTTGAGTTCATGTCTGATGACCTGCATGTAACCAAAAGCAGATACTAAACTCAAACGCACTGGAATATGGTCTTTCCCGTGTTGTCACACAAAGCTAGGTCCTGCACTCCTGCCCCAGGGACAGCAAAGCTACTTGACATTCTCCTTTTTCCACTACCGCAAAAGCAAATTCCTGTGGAAAGGATAGCAATAAACACAAAAATCCCCTTTCTTCAAAAGTCCTATAATTTGAGGAAGATTGGTGGGTTCAAAGAATGTGGCCATGCTGACAGATGTCTTTCCACGGCACTTGACATGAGAAGCACCAGCGCCACTGCTGACAAACTCACTGTAGCTCCTGAAGACATTTTCATGCTTCAAATACAAGGAACAGCTGCAGCCTAATATAGTTGAAACAGACACTAGTTTTAGTTACACATTTGCCTCAAAAACACCAACTAAGCTTCTTGTTGCTAAAATTACAGAGACCAATTTCCAGAGATTTTCTTCACACATCTAGAGGGCAAGATTCATAAGGCTTTATATCATCAGGGTAAGTGTTGTGAAGGTAGAAATTCATGTCAGACTAGGCAAAACAGGACAGAGAAGAAGAATAGGCTGCAGAAGGAGGTGATATTTGCAAACTCCACATCTGATAGGAGTTAGTATCCAAATTTATAAAAGACTAAAACCTCAACAGCAAGAAAAACAAATAATCTGATTTAGAATCAGAAAAAGATTCAAACAAATGTAATGCACATGGCAAATGAGAATATACGGTTGATGAATGTCAAAAATCATCCAAGAAATGCAAATTAAAACATGAACTATAACATTACATTTATTACAATGCCTATTATTTAAAATGTATAAAATAAGAAATGCTGACAGAGCTGCTAGAGAAATGCATACTAGAACAACCCCCTTGGAAAACATGGAGATTTTTCAAAATCCTAAAAATAAAGACTTAGACATGGTTGCACATGCCAGTAACACCAGCATTTGGAAAGTCGAGACAAAAGGATTTAGTCCCAGGCCAACCTGGGCTTACAGCAAGACTTCGCTTCAAATAAATATAATTATGATAAGCTATCAAATAATAATACTGCTACAGTATAATACAGTGATCCCCTTATGAGCATATATCCAAAGGAACTGAGATTGGCATGAGAAGAGAGAGCCTAGTTCCTGTGCTCACTGCAGTGCTGACACGCTAGTCAAGATAAGAACATGCAAGAACAGGTGTGATGTCACAACATGCAAGAATAGGTGTGACGTGATATCTCATTCAACCTCAGAAAAGAAGGGGGCTCTTGAGTTGGAGAGACGGTGGCTCCTGAGCTAGGGAGACAGCTCCAGGTAAGCCTCTGCCACATAAACAAAAGGACTTGAGTTCGAGTCCCAGATCCCACATAAAAATGTCAGGTGGAAATGGCAGAAGCTTGAACTCCCAGCCTTGGAAGACAAAGCCTGGGAAAGCCCAGAGCAAAGTCAAAAGGAGGCAGAGCAATCTAGGATGGCTCCCAAATCACCCTCGGGACTTCATAGGTACACACAGTGCCCTATCTCCAGAGTATATGAAGAGCTTAAGAAACTAAACACAGAAAGCAAGCAATCCAATTAAAAAATACGTCTGCAGCATGGGACTGTAGTAAATGTTTAATCAATTCTCTGTTGTTGTGACACTGTTAGCTGAAGTTTTCCTTCACTAGCACAAAGGAAAGTAAATGAAATATTATGTAATCAGCACTAAAGAAAGCACAGCATGATAACCCTAGACATGGACAGCTGCCAGCTCCATCTAGAAATGGAATGGGCACAGCTGACGGATCAACACAGACACTCTGAGGGTCAGAGCAGTGGGCATCTATTAGGTTCACAGTGGTAGACTAGAATATCCATTTCCAAGAAAACTCGGTCAGTTTGGAGTCTATCTGCTTCTGTGGCATTTACCACTCTTGTTAGTCTGTTTGGCTAAGGTCCCGTGAAAATCTCAGTCCAAGACAGAGGTTTCTCATAATTTTTGCTTACTCACCCCCCCCACTTCTGGTCAAGATACCAATGATATTCTGGATTTCCAAGGTCAGTATGTTTATAAGCTACAGAACCCTAATTTCCATTAGGTGGCAGGGTAGAATCCAAGGCCTCAGCACAGCAAGCAAGCACTCTACACTGAGCCACATCCCATCCCCTGGTCTTTGACCACAAGGTCCCACTCTGCAGTCCACTGTGGCCTAAAGCTTGTGCTCCTCTTGCCTCTGCCTCCTGAATCCTGGGGTTACCCTGCACCCAACTTAACACTTGTGTATGACTTTTCTTTCTCCCACTATAGAGAGACCAAATGGCTGCAATCAAACCTCTAAAATCCGTAACAGAAAACACTTTTTCAGGGAAACTGATCATATGACTGTGAGCAGGATAAAACCAAGAAGCTAGAGTAATGGCACATGCAGCAAACCAACTAAAATGTATTAGACAAGAACAAAGCAGGCAGGGAACAGCAGATGCATGGACGGTCAGGTGGGTGACCAGGTAGGTGAACCATGCTAAGCTGCTCTTTCTTAATTCCTTGTAACCTGGTCAGTGCCAGATATGTCTATCCATATGTGACCAGGTTAGCACACAGATGTCTCCTGCTTAGCCAGGTTGGATATGTAGAACAATTCTAGTGTTTCATCTAAAAGAATTTAAAGTATATTCTTCCATTGTACCCTTTCAGGTAGAGTTCTCTGGGGAACCTTTTGTGAGAGCTGAACTTCTAGTTACTTCCTCATTCATATTTACTCAGGCCATGGAAAAGAGATGGGAAGCAGAACTGGGGCAGGATCGAGTGGACAGCAGGAGCAGCAGATGGCTGGGTGGTCAGGTGGGTGACCACGTGGGCAATAGTTGTGAAGGCTCAGTCAGATTTAAAAGGCCACAAAAGTTGTTACCAAACTCTTTAGCTCACAGAAGACGAGGCAATGATTGGCTTCCTCAGCTCAAGCTGACCAGCCACCCGGATGTCAGACATAATCACCCCACCAAAGCCACGCCTTGCATATCATGGTTCTGAACTGGGACGTGAAACCTGTGTGACCCCCCCCCCACATACTGTGCTACTCCAATTGACCTCCGTCTCATTCTGTTTTGTAATGTGTGAGCGCCCAGCCCCTCAGACACAGCGTCCACTCTTCTAGGCAACTAGAAACGTGAGGCCCCAGCAGCCGTCCTCCTGTGCGCAGAGCGGCTTCAATCCAAAGCCTCACCTGCCCCACTCACTCCCTCTTCTTCCTGGCTCTGAACTGTGAGAAATGAGCTCATTTTCCTTTTTGAATTTTTAATCTTTTGCAGTTTCTGGCAGATAGGGTGTTTCCATGTCATTTTCACCCTTTATTATCTGACCCCATTATCACTCCTTTTCCCACTGCAAACTTTCTTTTTTCCAATCTCCTTCCTATACATGTCCACCCATGTAGCCCATGGAGTTTTATCTGGGATGTCTGTTCTGGCAAGTTCTCATTTTTGGATTTCGCAACATTGTGTGCTGAGTCCCCAGTGTCCCAGTGTGATCAGATTAGGTCTCTGGATTCCCTGCTGTGTGGAGGGCGCACAGAGGTGGGGAAAGCACAAGACAGAGAGGAGAGGCATCCATAGAAGAAAGTCACTCCATACCTGAAGGTCATAGGACGAGTTGGTCTCACAACCAAAGGCGTGACTCTCATGGGGCTCTCTCTTCAGAAAGAAGCAACATGCAACCCACCGATCCACTGACGTGCTGGGGACCACTAAGTAGCAGAAGTTACAAAAGAAAAGGTAAATGTGAGCAGGAGCAGCAGCGAGAGGTACATCTTCTGCAGATGCTGACGAGGCAGCCTAGCCTTGGGTCACAGTTTAGATCAGCACGTTTTGTCTCAGAGCTGCACATAAGACACTCTAAGGTGAAGGGAGTGGAAGGCTCCCCAGGAAAAACTCTCAGAACGTGGAGAATAGACAATGTGGTTTCACACTAAGTGGATAGGACAGAAACCCTAATATCTGTCACTGTGGGGATTTACAAGAGTCTAGGAACCCAGAGAAAGCTAGCATCTTCCTATAGACAGAACTACGGCTAGGGGAGATTTGCCCAATCACCCCTCATATTCAAAGGTCAAATGCACATGAGACATAGCAGTAGAAAGTTCTCAACATACAACTCAGGAGTTCTAGAAGGAAATATTAATTTCTGAGTTTTTAAAAAAATTTTTTTACTTTAGTGTGTGTGTGTGTGTGTGTGTGTGTGTGTGTGTGTGTGTGTGTGAGTGAGAAGGGTAACTTTGGGAACCATCCAGGATTGCTTTCTACCTCCTTTTTGCAGGATTTCCCTGGCTCCACCCACCAGAGCTGAAACTGCAGGCCGCTGCTGTTTCTGCCTGGCATTTTTACCTGGGACCTGGGATCTGAACACAGGACTTTCTGCTTGAGAGGCAGTGTCAACCCCTGAGCATCTCTCAACCCTAATTTCTGAGTTCTAGGCAAAAGTATTTGGTTCCTGGTTTAGAAAATCAAAATTGTGGAAATGTGAGGAGACAAGCAGCCTAATGAGTTGGATGTACCCCTCTGCCACAGACAATGATGGAGTGAGAGAGACAAAAGGTCAGGGTACTGCTGGGCCTGACACTGCCACGGTGAGCAGCCAAGAAAAACTCCACACAGTATCTTCTGCCTGCTCAGACGGTACCCATCAAGAGGCTGGCATGCAGGTAGCAAGTGACCCCAAGCGACCAGTCAGAGCAGCCAGGGCTCCTCCACACAGACCGTGTGTGACTTGCAGGTGTGAAGATGGCCGTCCTTAGCTCCAGCAGGACATCCACCATGCAGAAATGCCATATGGGAATGTTGGCCCTCCAAACAACTTCAACATAACCTACCTGCATTAAGAGTTCTTGTTTGGTTGGTTTTGATTTATTGCTTTGTTTTTAGTTTTGAGACAGAGAAAGGTAAGAAAGAATAGAGAGTAGTATCAAGATTTACATATGAAAGGAACCAATGGCCAAGAGAAAGACTGGAAAATCCACCCCTTAAGGAATACAAGAAAGTGCAGGAGAACGAATGCATTATGTAAACTGTAAAAAGTAGGCCAGCACTTTCAGGGTGTAAGACCTTAAGTTTCTAACCTTTCCGTTCTCTGACCGCTTCAACCTTCATAAAAAAAAAAAAAAAAAAAGTGCCTTCCCCTCATGGCGCTCCACATCTGGAGTCCGTGAGTTCTTTTCCAGTTTCACGCCCCTCATGGATTCCATACAAGATGTCCTTAGTCCCTCGTGGCACTCCACGTCTGGAGTCCATAAGTTCCATTCTTCCTCTCCTCTAATAAACTCTTCCTTAATCCTCAAAAAAATCTCCAATTTATCTCAGGAGAAATTAATTTCCAACTAAATTGACTTGGTCAAGATCAAACAGCTAGTAGCTGATAGTTTCTAGAAGCGGAGCCAGCTACAGACCAGACACAAACTGTAAGGTCCACAGGAGGGAAAGAAAGCAGGAACCGAGGGACTCTGTGCCCGCACAAAAAACCTGCAGAGATGGGCTCTCTGGGGCCCAGCAGAAAACCAGAATCCTATCTTCTGCCCACAGACTGGGAAAGATGAAAGGCGGGAAAAGGAGGAAGGAGGAGGGAGCTGGGATGGGTCAAATTTGTTCCTAATTGTGCCTCCCACCAGACATTTCTATGAGGTTGCTGGGGAAGTAGGGACAAGATTCTCAAGGAATATTGGGTGACGAATAAAAAGCCCATGGTGATTGCGTCATTAGCAGACAGATGGTGTTGCTAGGGACTTGTTTCTATAGCCTACCTCCCCATGGGAACCAATGAGGCAGGAAGAGTGTGTTGGAGAGGGAACAGACCCAGCAGAAGGACGAAGAATATTTAAAAGAGACATATCAGTCATGAAGAACAGGAGGGTGAGAGAACAAGTCAAAGTTGACTGAACCATGGTAGAGTAGTTAACAATGTGGCATAGCTAGGACTAATGCAAATAACCATGCTAAGTTCACGTTTTGAGTTAAAACATGTGTTTTGCCACATAAGATCATATCTTTTCTAGAACTTTGTAAATAAGTAGATCTGTCTAAAACAAGAGAAATTCTGCACTTGAGCTTGGCACAAAACACTGGTACTTAAAGTTTCTTACTTGCTTAGCACATTCCTAATTAGAAGTATGAAACCTGTTAGGTTCATGGTACAGTAGACGGCTGAACAGAGACAAGTTGATGTTAATAGGCCCAAGTGTGCTACACCTAAATTAGCTTTTTTATTTCAGGAATTATGAGAAGGTTTTAACACAGAACTAAATATTTTCAGTTCTTTTCCACTGAGTTTTCTATCAGGGGAGTCATGAAATAGGTACATTTTTGTTTCTGGATATTTATGTTCAATATTACTTTTCCTTATTTTCATTGAGAACACACCACAGTTTGTCCACTCTACTGTGGGTACAAGCAGGTAAAGTCATGCTTGGTAGAAATGAACTATGAGTAAATCCATGATCAGAAATTAACATAGTCAAGCAGAATGAAGAATAAGCTTTTGCACATACAGTTACATTCCTGCCAACTTCTCCAACATGCACTAAGATTGAGCTATACATTCCAGGCCTCGGTTACCCGGGCTACTAAGTGTTTCTGTTTTCATTTCATTGGCTAGAAGTGCATTGACACCTCATAAGTTCATTGACTGTGTCAACATTTTCTCTTTGAAAATTCCCTTTAATGACCCCGAATTTGCCTCTAGATTGTTACATTTTTTCTTATCTATATGCAGAATTTTTTATGTATTGTGGTTTTAACTCTTTCTCATTTGTTTGCAGTCAGCCGTGCATGTGCTCTTCACGCTCTTATTTTGGCAGCCATCAGGGCAGAGTTAGAGCCGTCACCAGCTCAGTCGGCCGACAGCAGTTAACAGACCTGCACAGAGCAGCACAGGACCAGAACAGGTGTCACTGCCGTTTATCAGGCACCACGGAAATCTTATCGTGACAGAACATCTCTTGGACCCTATCAAATCAGAAGAGATCAAATGAACCAGTACATTTTCTAACCACAGTGGAGTCAGCTGAAAACGAAGGTCAGCGTGATGAAAATCATCCGTGGGAAGAAGTACAGCGCCCTCTTAAGTCATCTTGAGCCAACCCTGGGACACTAAGCTGGCTCACAGTAGGGACACAAGACTGGCTTATAGTACGGACATAAGGCTCATAGTAGAGACACAAGGCTCATAGTAGGGACACAAGGCTCATAGTAGGGACACAAGGCAGGCTCATAGTGGGGGCATGAGGCTCGCTCACAGTAAGGACACAAAGCTATTAAATACAATTCTGCAAATAATTTTTTTAAATTGGTTGCTGAAGGGAGAATACTAGAGTGTCTCCAGAATATTTCCTTTCCTAGTAGAAACTCTTGATATTCAATTAAAATTAAGGGTTGTATGTGCAGTTAGCAGAGTGCTCTCCTAGCAAGCACCGAAGCCCTGGGTTCCATCCCTAACCCTTTAGAAGCCACTGTGGCAGCACAGGCCTGTGACCCAGACCTTAGAGCAGAGACGGGAAAGATGGTGGTTTGAAGGCAGAAGTTCAAGACCACCCTCAGCTATAGGCTGTGTAGTGAGTTTAGAACCAGCCTGGGCTTCAGAAGACCTTGTCTCAGGGATTGACAGCCACAGTAGTGTTCCTATGCTTAACGGAAACACAGGAAAGGGTTCTGGGAAATGCCATTGGGTCCTTGCACCTCATCAGAGAGGAGGACCCAGAGGAGAGTTTGGCATGCACATTAAAGGATGCTCCGGAGATGGGAGGGGGAGGCACTGGGAGATAGGGAGGGAAGGGGGAGGGGAGGGGGTACAGGAGGATAGAGGGTTTGAGGGAGGGGGGGACCCGTGTACCTGTTAAGTTTGTATGAGTGGAAATAAAAAAAAGACCTCGTCTCACAATAAAAAGAAAGAAAAGAAAAGAGAAAGATGTGCACAAACTGAAAAGAATGAATGGTATTCGCATGTTCTCAGACCTGCCGTGTGACAATCTTAATGCTCTGGGGCAGGTCCTAGACCACTGAGGCCTATGCCCCTGGGCAAGGACTATATTGAAGACAATTAAATCAAAGTGGCAGAAATCCCTCTAGAAATCCCCTCTCTCCGTGCCTAGCCCCTGATTAATTATCTGTATGATTGGTTCAGAGCCAGAGCACCCAAACCTCAGGGGGCCCCTGTAAGTCAAAAGTCCTACTCTTCCTGGATGAATTTGATTAGTCTCAGCACTGCCTATTAAATCCCATCTCTCTAAAGAGAACCATCGTCTGTCAAACCAAAGTGTAAATAGTCCTGTTTATAGCTTCTCACTCTGTGCCTCTTTCTTCTTCAACCTAAGGTAAGGAGTAGGAGAGCAGGTGAGAATGGTCTTTAGCTTTCCTCTCCTCTGATGAATTAAGAAATTATCATAAGATGTTCTCACCCAGAGGTGACACAGGACCAAAAGGAAAGTTGGAAGAAATAATCTTAATCTAATTATGACCTTCTTCCTCATCACTTCAATGGTTTCCAGATCAAAAGCATTTGGACTAGAAAGATGCATATATTTCTGGCAGTAGCTGGCAGGAGTAGTCTGTCAGAGATCAGCAGTCACCCTGTGCGTGCTGAGCCTTCAGCAGCCAGCAAGCGTTGTACTAGACATTACATAAAAATGTGAATATGAATTTGTAGTCACATAAAAATCTGAATATGATTTTGTCATTACACACATTACACAATGCTAGGAAGAAATTTCTTTAAATTTCTGTCGAGTCTGAGATATTAGCAGAATTTTGAAAAAGAAACGCAAAGTTTTACAAGTGAAAGGAGGAGCCACACATGACCTGAGGCTATGTGAGCTGGAGCCCTGCAGAACAGGCAGAAGCCGCGCTGCTGCCGGCACTTCCGGAACCTCCGATCTCTGCTCGCAGCCTACGTTTGGGTCTAGTCACTGCCTGCTGCTTAACAAGGAACAAGCTACAGGGTCTAACGTTTGAACTGCTGGGCTTTGGCATTCGTCGCCATCCCACCCATTAATTCCTTATCCCTTCTTTTCGGAAAAGAAAATTTGACTCTGTGCCATTGGATGTTGGAAGCATGTAATTAGTTTCGCGCTTGTGCAAGGGCTGGAGTCCTGGAGGCCGTCAGCCGCGGTTCCCAGGAAAAGAAAACGCTGCGCCCTCATGAAATCTTCAAGCTGATTAGAACTTAGGTGGTCACCGGGTGCAGTGCTGCAGGTGCAGGGCCAAATTACCTTGGGAGATTTAGCCCCTTAAACACACCAGTATTTCCTACCTCTTTGTGACCCTAATACGCTTGTCTCGAGTCATTTTGGAATGTGTGAATAAACATACCACTAGCTTCCAGAAACGCAAAAACTAAGAATGTCTTCAGAGAGCATCTGAGGCCCACAGCTTTCCAACCTGCCCACCTCACTGACACTTTCACCGGTATATTTAAAAAGTGTCTTTATTGATGATTTCCTTCATTTTATCACTATAAAAACTTGACACTGTTCTATATTGGCATATGGTGTTTGGGGTCTGAGTCCCCAATTGTGGTCACTCAGCTCTCTCTCACTCACTTTGAAGGGAGAGCCACGGTTTTTGCTTCAATGAAAGTCACATGAGATTTTTTTTTTACCCTGGGTTTTCAATAAAGTTTTAAGTGATAATACTATAAGGCCTCTTGGAGATTAACTGGCTGGAACTTGAATTATGAGACAGACATTGTTTGACTTTTAGAAGTCATAGTTGGAATGGAATTATATAAGATGTGTTTGTTAATCAGCAAGGAGAGGAACTGTGAAATTTAATATCCATTGGATTAAGAAATGGGAAAATCATGCTAATTCCGGATCCTTATGTCTCTGTTTCCAGTCACATACAGGGCAAAAATCATGGAAAGAGAAAATATAAGTTTCCCCAACACATTTGTCTTGTTGGGTTTTTCAGAACATCCATGGCTAGAGATCCCCCTCTTTGGAGTGGTCCTGGTCTCCTCCATCTTCACCTTGATGGGGAACAGCTCCATCATCCTCCTCTCCCTGCTGGAGCCCAGACTGCAGACGCCCATGTACTTCTTCCTGGACAACCTCTCCCTGCTGGACCTCGCTGTCACCTGCACCATCGCACCTCAGCTGCTGGCCAACCTCTGGGGCCCAGAGAAGACAATCTCTGCCTGGGGCTGCACCGCACAGGCCTACCTCTTCCACTGGACCAGCTGCACCGAATGTGCCCTGCTGGCGGTGATGGCCGTTGACCGCTATGTGGCCATCTGCAGGCCTCTCCGCTATGCTCTCATCATGCGTCCTTGGGTGTGCTTGTGGTTGGCGGCTGCATCCTGGTCCAGCGGTCTGGCCAATTCACTTGTACAAGCCACACTTACCAGTCCGGCTTCCTTTCTGTGGGAAGCACATCTTGGACCATTTCTTCTGTGAGATCCCTGTTCTAATCAAGCTGGCTTGTGGCGACACCACTGCCAATGACTTGGCCCTGAACTTAGGAGCCATTCCTTTTGGGATGGTGTCTCCCACACTTGTGCTTATTTCTTACACCTTCATTGCCAGGGCTGTGCTAAAGCTACCGTCTGCTGAGGGAAGGCGCAGGGCCCTTAGCAACTGCAGCTCCCACGTGGTGGTCGTCACCATGTACTTTGGACCAGGCATGTACATTTACCTCCAACCTCCAGCCAAAAGTTCCCAAGCCAAGTTCATGTCCTTCTTCTACTGTGTTTTCCCACCACTGCTCAACCCTCTCATCTACACACTGAGGAACAAGGACTGTAAAGGCCGCGTGGAAAAGAATACTGCAATCCCAGGGTAAAGGGAAACCTTTCAAAGCCAGATGACACCCGCCTGTCTCCTGGAGCAGCCACACGCGCAGGGCGGTAATGCTGGCAGGGCTCCTTTTCCAACTATGGGTGCTTCCTTCCTTCTTTGCAATGTCAACCACCCTCATGGTTAGGGAAACTCCTTCATCTAGAACATTCTCTCATCTCGAATCCCAAGCGAGATTTTGAAATTTTCATTGATCTTTCTAAAATGTCTTGCTTTCCATAGAATTATCAGTGTGGTCTATACATCTATGGGTCAATGAATAGTGCCAGCTTTGCAAATCCCTTTTCCCTCAAAAGAAACCTGCTGCAAAATTTATGAACACAAGGTTTGGAAGCAAGTTCAATAGATTTGCCAAGTATTTAAAATGTTCCTCTTCCCTTGGCTCCAAGATTCTCCTGTGTCCTTTACTTCCAAAATCGTCACCACCGTGTAATCTTCTTAAGTCATCACGCCCTGTATCCAACTCTGATCATTTATTTGAGGTAACAAACATTTCAGTTTCACCATAATGGGTTCTATTTTGGTAGAAGCTAAAAATGTTGATCCGAATATAGAATATTAATTACTAGAAGTTGGACAGTTGATTACCTCCACCCTACTTCCAACAGAGGTCTGCTCTTGTAGTTAGCAGGTTTTGCAACTCTCAGCCTCTGATGGACATGACTTAAGCTTCCTCCAGCTTCTGCCAGCCAGCCATGCCTTTCCACCATAATGGACCGTATCTTCCCTCTGGAACCATAAGCTGAATAAATCTCCCATTAAGTTGCTTGACTTTGGATACCATCACAGCAGTAGAGACGGGTAAGCAGTACACTAAGCAACTGGTAGCCAACATGGAAGAAGAACTAATTTCTGATATTCCGTAGCACCTGTAGCCATTACATGTATACTTACAATTTAAACACTGTTAATATATTTTAATGCAGTATAATAAATATATAATCTATAAATATAATAATATATAGTAGTAAAGGACTCTGGGATTCCAAACACAGAAATGATCAATATAGTAATATATAGTAGTAAAAGACTCTGAGATTCCAAACACAAAATTGATCAGGAAAGGGAAGTGATAATTACTTTGATTTAATCAGTCCATGTTGTAGCATGTGTAGATACAACACACCAAATTCCATTTTGTGTACAATTAATGCATGTAAATCAAATATAAAATTAGCTAAAAGTAAACCAGAGTCAGCATCAGCTCTAATACCCGAGGCGCATGGACTGAGGAGGACGAAATAAAGAAGATCATGAAAGGTAATTAAATGCAAAGGAAATATCCACCTGCTGCGAATCGTTAAAGATGACATTTCGTGGCTGGATTTGCTTCACCTCACACACCTGTCCGAGCCATGGTGACTCCCTTCTTTCAGGTACTGCCCAGTGTTTGACCATTATTTGTAAACATACGGAATACTATAATCACACAGAAATGCATCCCTTACATTTTCATAGGTACCTCACTGTAGATGGTCTGCATTCACCCTCCAATACCTCTCACTGGTCCTTTTCTCCTCCTGAGCTTAAAGTTTTTTTATTATATCTGGTTTTCATGTTATTTTTTATATTTTTATCTTTAATCCAAATAACTTTTATTTGGGATCTTAAATATGCTGCTCAATTTTCATATCTTTTGATAGGCATTTTTTCAAATTTTTGTTCTGGTATTTAAGTCAAAAACATGAGCACTAAAGAAAGAATAAATTTCATGAGAGAAATAAGGGAGCAAATGAGAACTGGAAAGGAATCGGTTGGGACCAATTCATAAGCCAGTAAACTCTGAAGAAGAACAAATATTCCTCAATCCATCCAGAAAAAAAACTGCGAAGTCACTAGCCAATAAAAAATGTGCAGACCAGTTGATTTAATTCAAAAAAATATAGAAGACAAGAAAGCCCTGTTCCCTTTGCTGGTTGCCAAAGATATGGAGTTCTGAAGAGTATGAAATGAAATGACAGGTAGCAAAAGCAAAGGCGAGCAGGAGGGCTCTGCTCAGAGTTGACAACTAGACAGCAAGTCAGCACTAATCAGGAGAGATGAAGATTGTTACATCTTAAAAAGAAACTTCCAATGATTACAGACACGAGACGGAAAATCACAACTCTCACCTCAAAGGGTTAAGAGATTATTTATTCTAGAGCTAAATATGAGTGACCATACCCAGGAACACAAATTCAGGTTACCCCTAATTTCATGTGTTCTGTTGTGAGAGCAATTTCTAAAGGTTTCATAAAAAGATAAATCAAGACACTTTTCAATTGCACTGGAGGAAACATCGGGGTGAGTGGATTACTGAAAAATGGGAAATCCCTGACATAGGACTTACATGCTGTCTGATAACATTCTTACTCTTGTGATAGGTGGAAACCAGGGGTCTGGTTGTACATTCCAAAGAATTTGCCTAATAGTCACAAGGATAACAGGTCATATACAGAGTGGGTAATAAATGGCTATTAAGGGGGCTAAAGATGGTCCCATGGTCAATTGGCCCTAACACAGCAATGTTCTGATCTCTAGACATCAGTGATGCTGTAATCAATACAACAGCTAACAGGTGCAGCTTCTCTTCGTGCTGAGTTCTGGTTGACTCAATATCATAGAGTCCACAGCACTAGACATAAAGGGAAAGATGGGCTGGGCTGTGATGATGGTGGTGGACTTCATCATTTTACTCATCAGTATACTGTTTAGCAAAATAATAAAGAAACTCCAGAATTAAATCATACATCTTCGTCAGCACCTTTCTTGAAGATCAATTTCTATTTTAGAAAGCATTATAAATAAAAATAGCAAAGTTATTGTGTCCTAGCAGATCACAATGAAATAAATTGGAAATCAACAGCAAGAGAAATTATGTAAATATCTGTATATTGAGCAGTGCACTACAGGAACACAGGGACAGAACTTGAATTTGCCACAACAGTTCCCCCACATATAGGAAGTGTCTACGTTTGGACTTCTGGGAGTGTACTGAGGTTCCGAGGGATCTGACAGGACCTCCTGTCTGTAGAAGGTTCTTGCACCAGATCATGCAATATTCTCGTTCAGACACAGGTCAGAAGGAATGTCAGAACGTCAGTGTGATTTCTTATCATGAATGTTTGGGAGCTGAGTGGCGCATTAAAAGGCTGTAAGGCATGAGAAGCAACAGAGAAGTCAGGCGCATCTCCATACTCAAAACTTCTTCCTTTCTGCCCGCGGTAGCTCAGTGGTAGTAGCAGGTGAAAGGCCCTGTATTCAATCCCATTGCCGCACAATTATCTCTCCCCAAATGTGTTTTATTTTCCAATAGCGTCTACTGCTAACTGAAGTTCATTAAAAAAGCCCCACTTACAGTAAACATGGTACAAGTCTGATTGACTGATGTTTCTATAAAGTTACAATGTTGAAAGTTCATGGCTGATTTTACTAAGTTACTTTAGTCCCTAAATAGCCTTTTATTGACCATCTGTGTGAAATCTAATATCTTTGTGACCGCTAAGCAAATGCTTTTACAGTGTGAAGACAGACCCTTATTTCCACAAATCCAAAGGTGAAGACTACCATCAAACAGCATCTGGGTCTATAGCAGATATTTCCCCACTTTTATGCACCCCCGTCTTCCTGATGCTCTCACCAA
This sequence comes from Typhlomys cinereus, assembly GCA_023101885.1. Lineage (NCBI taxonomy): Eukaryota > Metazoa > Chordata > Mammalia > Rodentia > Platacanthomyidae > Typhlomys > Typhlomys cinereus. The sequence goes on along the minus strand of JALPQD010000926.1, from coordinate 102,996 downwards.
TCTATTTTAAGGGTACTGCTTCATTATATTCTTCATTCTGTTACTATAAACACTTTGTCTTAACCCATTGGATGACAGTGTCTGGGCTGGTCTGAATCTGTTCCTGAGCCATGGTTGTCCATACCGGATTTCAGAATAAAGCACCTTGTATTCCACAGAGGTGAGAGCTATGCTTCTTGTATAGACACATGGTTGCCAACCTTGGCCCCTGCTGGTATACAGTATCTGTGACATTTGTTTCCTCTCAAGGCTGAGGTACACAAACCAAGTGAAAAGATGTGCCTAGGCTGGTAGGAGCGAAGGTGTTGTAAAGACACTATTGCTTCTTCCTTTGGTTCCCCAATTAATAATACAACAGACCCCACAAAGGTGTAATTTCCCCAGGAGTCTTACACTAGGACAAGGAAAAAACTGAAGTCAGAAGAGAGCCAGAAGGGAGAGTTTGTCTTCAGAAAAGAGATTCCACAGAGTTCTAGCAGCTTGTCAGATCGCCTTACAGGAGAGACTGGAGCCCAGACAACGATGGGTCATCGATGGTCAGGATCGCCTTGGCCGGAATTGCTTGGCTACACTCATCTCCAGTCCTCTATCCAAACCTAAACCACATGTCAGGACACTACAGACAGACTCGGAATCCATGCACCTCCTTGCTCCTCTTCTCAACATGATCACGCTGAAGCTGAGCCTGACTTGTTAGGGTTGCCAAAGATCAGACCTGACCCTAACAACTCTGCAAACCTCTCAATGTAAAATTCAGGCCTTGCTATCTCTTTAGCCAGAAAAATGAATTACAGGGACTCCCTAAAACATGATGTGATCATAGACTGTATTTCAATCCTGATGCATAAAAATGTTTTTGCAAAATCTTGCTTTGAGCAATTCTTTAAAGAAGTTGACCAAACAATCTCAAAATTCATATGGAGTCACAAAAGACCCAGGATAGCAAAGACAATCCTGAGTAACAAAAACACTGCTGGAGGTGTCACCATACCAAACCTTAGTCTATACTACAAATCCATAGTTATAAAAACAGCCTGGTACTGGCTCCAAAATAGACACACAGATCAATGGATAAGGGTTGAAGACCCAAATATAAGCCCACACAATTACAGCCATTTGATCTTTGACAATGGGGCCCAAAGAATCCAATGGAAAAAGAACAGCATCTTCAACAAACGGGGCTGGCAAAACTGGATGTCCACTTGCAGAAGATTAAAACTTAACTCATACTTGTCACTATGTACAAGATTTAATTCCAAATGGATCAAGGACCTCAATATAAGACTAGAGACTATAAAAACCTTAGTTGAAAGGGTAGGGAACTCCCTCGAGCTGATTGGACTAGGCCGACAGTTCCCAAACAGAAATCCAATAGCACAGTCACTACGACCAACACTCAACAAATGGGATCTTATGAAATTAAAGAGCTTCTGTTCTGATAAAGAGATTGTAACTCGAGCACAAAGGCAACCCACAGAATGGATGAAAATCTTCACTAACCACATATCTGATAGAGCTCTATTATCCAGAGTGCACAAAGAACTTACAAAACTAAGCACCAAGGAAACAAATAGCCCAATTAGAAAATGGGCCTTGGAACTTAAAAGAAACTTTACCAGGGATGAAATTGAAATGTCTAACAAATATCTTTAAAAATGCTCCGCATCCTTAGCCATCAGGGAAATGCAAATCAAAACTTCCCTGAAATATCATCTCACCCCGGTCAGGATGGCAAAAATCCACAATATCAAACAACAACAAATGCTGGAGAGGATGCGGGGAGAGGGGAACTCTCCTACATTGCTGGTGGGAATGCAGGCTCATACAACCACTCTGGCGAGCTGTCTGGAGATTCTTAAAGAAATTAAAGATTGAAATGCCATATGACCCTGCTATACCACTTTTGGGAATAATCCCCCATACAGCAAAAATTCACCTCGATAGCACAAGCATGACCATGTTCATAGCAGCACTATTTACAATAGCAAAGTCACGGAATCAACCCAAATGTCCAACAGTTGATGAGTGGATAAGGAAAATGTGGTACATTTATACAATGGAATACTATTCAGCCATCAAAAATGATGAATTAATGAAATTTGCCAGGAAATGGATGGAATTAGAAACAATTATATTGGCCGGTCGGGACGCGTAGGCGAGATCCAGCCGGGCCTCAACGCGCGCTCTAGGACCCCAGGTCAGCCCACGGGGACCCGGCTCCGACTCCCGCCATCCAGCCGGAGCCGCGCGGGGGCCCAGGGAACGAGGAGCACCTCCCCCTGCGCCCGGGCCCCGCCCCAGCTGCCCTCGGGTTAAATAGCTCCACGCCGAAGCGCGCAGCCTCCCTCTTTCGCCCCACCCCCCGCTCCGCCGGTCGGGACGCGTAGGCGAGATCCAGCCGGGCCTCAACGCGCGCTCTAGGACCCCAGGTCAGCCCACGGGGACCCGGCTCCGACTCCCGCCATCCAGCCGGAGCCGCGCGGGGGCCCAGGGAACGAGGAGCACCTCCCCCTGCGCCCGGGCCCCGCCCCAGCTGCCCTCGGGTTAAATAGCGCCGAAGCGCGCAGCCTCCCTCTTTCGCCCCACCCCCCGCTCCGCCGGTCGGGACGCGTAGGCGAGATCCAGCCGGGCCTCAACGCGCGCTCTAGGACCCCAGGTCAGCCCACGGGGACCAGGCTCCGACTCCCGCCATCCAGCCGGAGCCGCGCGGGGGCCCAGGGAACGAGGAGCACCTCCCCCTGCGCCCGGGCCCCGCCCCAGCTGCCCTCGGGTTAAATAGCTCCACACCGACGCGCGCAGCCTCCCTCTTTCGCCCCACCCCCGCTCCGCCGGTCGGGACGCGTAGGCGAGATCCAGCCGGGCCTCAACGCGCGCTCTAGGACCCCAGGTCAGCCCACGGGGACCCGGCTCCGACTCCCGCCATCCAGCCGGAGCCGCGCGGGGGCCCAGGGAACGAGGAGCACCTCCCCCTGCGCCCATCCTCCCTTTTCGCCCCACCCCGCTCCGCCAGTCGGGACACGCACGCGGTCCACCCGGGCCTCACCCCGCTCCCTAGGTAAGTCCCCGTTCAGGCCCCGCCCACCAGTACCCCAGGCCAAATAATTCAGTTTAGTGAAATTGAGAGATCTTAAGAGTTAAAATGACAATGCCAAAGTCAAAGTGCAAATCCATGAGAAGCAACACTCAAGTAAACAAATCTCCCACTGAAGAAATTAATCCCATAATGTTAGACTCCAAAAAGAACAAACCCGCGGAAAAAGGCCAAGAAAGCCTGACCCAGGATAACGACTTTCAAAATATGATCATTACCATGTTCAATACTATGAAAGAGGAAATCCGGGAGGAATTACATAATCGAATCAATCGCTTTGAAGAGGAACACAACAGACATCTGGAGGAGTTGAGAAAAACAGTGCAAGAAACAAAAAGCGGCATAGAACAGTTAAAAACAAACTCAAGCAGAGTTTTAAAACTGAGCTAAAAGACAAGTTATCTTCAACCCAGAACGCCACAGAGAGTCTTATCAACAGAACTAATGAAGCAGAAAACAGAATTTCAGACCTTGAAGATAAAGTGGGAGTACTAGCCAGCTCAATGGAAGAGGTTGTTAAAGCCAAAAAGATACTTGAGAGAAATATCCAAGAGATATGGGACACCCTGAAGAAGCCTAACATGCGTATTCATGGAATACCGGAGCAAGAATCTCAAAATACCACCCCTGAGGAAATTTTTCAAACGATCATCAAGGAAAACTTTCCTCATCTAAAGAAAGAGAGGCCCATTCATATACAAGAGGCATTCCGCACCCCAAACAGATACGACCAAACTAGAAGCACACCGCGGCAAATAATAGTTAAAACACTCCACATTCAAGATAAAGAACTGGTGCTGAGAGCTTCAAGGGAGAAAAAACAAGTCACTTTTAAAGGCAAACCTATTAAAATAACAAATGACTTCTCAGTCGAAACAGTAAAAGCAAGAAGAGCTTGGAGAGACATACTTCAAGTATTGAATGAGCAAAAATGTCAACCCAGGCTGATTTACCCTGCAAAACTATCAGTCATGATCGAGGGAGAAAGAAAAATTTTCCAGCACAAAGACAACTTTAAGGGATACATGGCCACCAAACCAGGCCTTCAAAAACTGCTAGAAATGATACTCAAGCGTGAAGAAAAAAACAGGCATATCCAGGAGAACAGAAGGCAAATATAACACCATTAAAAGCGAAGCAATATACTTATAAAAGCTACTAAACATAATAAATGTCTGGAATTAACAATAGTTTCTCCATTATAACACTAAATGTTAATGGACTTAATTCACCGATCAAGAGACACAGATTACAAACTTGGATTAAAAATCACAATCCATCAATATGCTGCCTGCAGGAAACCCATCTCACCACAAAAGATAGGCACGCTCTAAAAATAAAAGGCTGGTCAACAATTCTACAAGCAAATGGAAGCAGAAAACAGGCAGGGGTAGCCATTATGCTATCAGACAAAGTGGATTTCAAACCAAAAAAAATTATAAGAGACACGGATGGATACTACATTTTAGTCAGAGGTACAATTCACCAGGAAGACTTCACAATACTGAACATATATGCACCCAATACGGGCCCCTCCACATTCATTAAGAAAACCCTACAGCGTCTAAAGCAAGAAATCAACCCCCAAACGATAATTCTTGGGGACTTCAACACCGCCCTCTCTACATGGGATAGTTCAACAGGTCAAAAGCTTAACAGAGACACTTTGGAACTTAATCAAACCCTGAAAGAAATGGACCTCACAGATCTCTATCGAACTTTTCACCCACGCACCAAAGAATACACATTTTTCTCAGCAGCACACGGAACTTTCTCCAAAATAGATCACATATTGGGCCACAAAATGAATCTACACATGTACAAGAAAGTTGAAATTCTAACCTGTGCCCTATCAGACCACCACGGCCTAAAGCTGGACATCCACAACACATCAAACAAGAGAAAATACACTAACTCCTGGAAACTTAACACTATGATGCTGAATGAGAACTGGATTCAGGAAGAAATTAAAAAGGAAATTCAAGATTTCCTGAAAGTGAATGATAACGAAAATACAACTTACCAAAATCTCTGGGACACAATGAAAGCTGTTCTAAGAGGTAAGTTCATAGCTCTTAATGCCCACATCAAAAAAATGGAAACATCAGAAATAAACAACTTAACAATGCAGCTTAAAGCTTTAGAGAAACTAGAGCAATCTGATCCCAAAGGCAGTAGAAGAGAAGAGATTAGCAAAATAAGGGGAGAAATATCTGAAATCGAGACTAAGAAAACGATAGAAAAAATCAACAAATCGAAAAGCTGGTTCTTTGAAAAAATCAACAAGATTGATACACCCCTAGCTAAACTAACCAAAAGCAAGAGAGAGAAAACCCAAATTAACAAAATTAGAAATGAACATGGAGTTATCACTACGGATACCCAAGAAATCCAGAGAATTATAACATCATATTTCAAAAACTTATACTCTGTGAAGTTTGACAACACAAAAGAGATGGATGAATTTCTAAGTAAACACAACTTACCTAAATTGAATCAGGAAGTTGTGAATTACTTAAATAGTCCTATAACATATAAGGAAATTGAGGAAGTAATCTCGAATCTTCCCACCAAAAATGTCCTGGACCAGATGGATTCAGCACAGAGTTCTACAAGACATTTAAGGAGTTAATAACACCAATACTCCTTAAACTGTTCCACCAAATAGCAAAGGAAGGAACACTACCAAATTCCTTCTATGAAGCTAATATCGTTTTAATCCCAAAACCTAATAAAGATTCACTTAAAAAAGAAAACTATAGGCCGATCTCCCTGATGAACACAGATGCAAAGATTCTCAACAAAGTCTTAGCAAATTGGATTCAAAAACATATTAAAAAGATCATTCATGGGGACCAAGTAGGCTTCATCCCCGGCACACAAGGTTGGTTCAACATACGCAAATCAATAAATGTAATTCATCATGTAAACCAGTCCAAAGTCCAAGACCACATGATACTCTCGATAGATGCAGAAAAAGCTTTTGACAAGATCCAACAGCCTTTTATGATCAAAACGCTAGAGACAGTAGGAATGGAAGGAACTTTTATCAATATAATAAAAGCTGTATACAACAAGCCCACAGCAAGGATTATGCTCAATGGGGAACAATTGGAAGCATTCCCACTTCGATCAGGAACAAGACAAGGCTGTCCACTCTCACCACTTCTATTCAATATTGTACTTGAAGTCTTAGCCGAAGCCATAAGACAAGAAAGGGACATAAGAGGGATTCAAATTGGCAAGGAAGAAGTCAAGCTATCTCTATTTGCAGATGACATGATCTTATACCTGAGTGATCCCAAAAACTCCACCAGGAAGCTCCTGGAACTAATTGAGAAGTTCAGCAGGGTGGCAGGATACAAAATAAATGTGCAAAAATCAGAGGCCTTCCTATATGCCCAGAATGAAAGAAGTGAAAAAGCCTTGAGAGAAACCATGCCATTTACTATAACCCCTAAAAAAATGAAATACCTTGGTATAAACCTAACTAAGGAGGTAAAAGACCTTTACAATGAAAACTTTAAAACCCTAAAGAAAGAAATTGCAGAAGACACCAGAAGGTGGAAAGACCTCCCTTGTTCCTGGATTGGCAGAATCAACATTGTAAAAATGACCATCCTACCAAAGGCAATATACAGATTCAATGCTATACCAATCAAAATCCCAAAGCAATTCTTCAAAGAAGTTGACCAAACAATCTCAAAGTTCATATGGAGGCACAAAAGACCCAGGATAGCAAAAACAATCCTGAGTAACAAAAACACAGCTGGAGGTATTACCATACCAAACCTAAGTCTATACTACAAATCCATAGTTATAAAGACAGCCTGGTACTGGCTCCAAAATAGACACACAGATCAATGGATAAGGATTGAAGACCCAGATATAAGCCCACAAAGTTACAGCCACTTGGTCTTTGACAAAGGGGCCCAAAGAATCCAATGGAAAAAGAACAGCATCTTCAACAAATGGTGTTGGCAAAACTGGATCTCCACATGCAGAAGATTAAAGCTGGACCCGTACTTGTCACCATGTACAAGACTTAATTCCAAATGGATCAAGGACCTTGATATCAGGCCAGAGACTTTAAAAGCCATAGTTGAAAGGATAGGGAACTCCCTCGAGCTGATTGGGCTAGGCCAACACTTCCTAAACAGACATCCAATGGCACAGTCACTGCTACCAACTCTCAACAGTTGGGATCTTGTGAAATTAAAGAGCTTCTGTTCAGATAAAGAGATTGTCGCACGAGCTCAAAGGCAACCCACAGAATGGGAGAAAATCTTCACTAACCACATATCTGACAGAGCTCTACTGTCCAGAGTGCACAAAGAACTTAGAAAATTAAACTCCAAGGAAAACACTGGCCCAATTAAAAAATGGGCCCTGGAACTTCAAAGAAACTTTACCAGGGATGAAATTAAAATGTCTAACAATTATCTTAAAAAATGCTCCACTTCCTTCGCCATCAGGGAAATGCAAATCAAAACTTCCCTGAGATATCATCTCACCCCGGTCAGGATGGCAAAAATCCACAGTACAAACAACGACAAATGCTGGAGAGGATGTGGGGAGAGGGGAACTCTCCTACATTGTTGGTGGGAATGCAGGCTCATACAGCCACTCTGGCGAGCCGTCTGGAGATTCTTAAAGAAATTAAAGATTGAAATGCCGTATGACCCTGCTATCCCACTTTTGGGAATAACCCCCCAAGCAGCAGAGGTTCGCCTCGATAGCACAAGCTCGACCATGTTCATAGCAGCACTGTTTACAATAGCAAAGTCATGGAATCAACCTAAATGTCCAACAGTTGACGAGTGGATAAGGAAACTGTGGTACATCTATACAATGGAGTACTACTCAGCCATCAAAAATGATGAATTACTGGAATTTGCTGGGAAATGGATGTCATTAGAAAGAATTATATTAAGTGAAGTATCCCAAACCCAGAAAATTAAGCGCCGTATGTACTCCCTAATAGGTGGCTCCTAGTACCAAACTCGCCCAGCCCACATTGGGACACTCAAAAGTAAACCTATGTAACACAGTAATTGCAAGGATTATGAACAAGAGAGATGGGTTAGGAGGGCCACACCAGAAACAAGGAGAGAGGAGACCATGTTACAGCAGAGAAAATAGGCCTCCATCAAGGTCTGCAAGGGGTGACATACAGTGCCCAGCAGAATGGAGTGAAGGGAATTGCAGGAGCAGAAAAACTGCAAAAGAAAATCAACAAACCACAATCCAGAACTTCAGAGACTCTATATCAATCACATAGAACTAGGACAGCCTAATCTCTCCCCATCCTGGAGCTCAGGGACATTTGCGGAAGAGGGGGCGGTAAGATTGTAAGAGCAAAAGGATGGGAGGAGCAACGATTTGCAAGATTCTCAACAATAGTTGGGGCCAAAGCAATCATAATGGAACTTTGCATGCCCTGCGCAATGTCCAGCGCACTGTTGCCCTCATAAAGTCTAGCATCTGTTAAGGGCACCGAGACCCCTGGAGGCAAGGGATTGACAGCCATAGTAGTAATCTTATGATTAAGGGGAACAAGAGAAAGGGCTTATGGAAATGCCACTGGGTCCTTATATGTCATCGGAGAGGAGGACCCAGTGGAGAGTTAGGCGCACACAATAAAGGACTCTCTGGGAATTGGGGGGGAGACACTGGGGGAAGGGGAGGGGGGAGGGAGGGAACTGGTAAAAAATTTTAAAATGTATAATTAAATTTTTAATAAAAAAAAAAAATAAAATAAAATGCTGTTTGCTCTAAAAAAAAAAAAAAAAAAGAAACAATTATATTGAGTGAAGTATCTCAGACACAGAAAATTAAGCACTGTATGTACTCCCTAATAGGTGGATCTTAATACCAAACCCAATACCAAATACCCAAAAATAAATCTCTGTAATACCTACAGTAATTGCAAAGATCATAAGCCAGGAGGGAAGGAGAAGGAGGGAAACATGCCACCATCAAGGACTGCAAGTAAGTAATGAGATATCTTGTTAAGCTCACAGATTTTCCTTCCTGGTCACTTGCATCTGATGGGGTATGATCTCACCAGAAAGGGAGAGCATAGAGTCTGGCAGATAGAAGGTAACCATCCTGCAAATGGGAGACTCCCCCCATCACCATCACGCTCTCCCATTCTTATTCCATCTACCTTTGAATCTACTCTTATAATAAGACTCTATTTTAACAACCTTTTGTCTCTGGCCAGGGGGTGATATCCAATACCCATCAGGATGGAGCCAAGGACAGTGCAGGAACAGCAAAACTGGAAAAAAAATCAATAAACCATAATTCAGAAAAGCAGAGACTCTACATCAACCACCTGGAACCAGGCCAGCCTAATCTCTCCCCATCCTAAAGTTCAGGGAAATTTGCAGAAGAGGAGGCAGTAAGATTGTAAGAGCCTAAAGATAGGGAGGAGCAACAATATGCAAGATACTCCATACAAGTTAGGGCCGAAGTAATCATAATAGGACTTTGCATGACCTGCGCAATGACCAACATATCATTGAACCCCCAAAGTCTAGCATGGATCACAGACACTAGAATTCTTAGAGGCAAGAGTTAACAGCCACAAAAATCTTCCTATACTAAAGGGGAACACAAAAAAGAGCTCTAGGCAATGCTACTGAGTCCTTACACCTCATCAGAGTGGAGGACCCAGAGGGAAGTTTGACATGCACACTAAAGGATGCTCCAGGAATGGGGGGCCCCCACTGAGAGAAAGGGAGGGAGGGGGAAAAGAAAAAGGAAAAGGGAGGAGGGAGCAAGGGGATCTAGGGAGGGGTGGAGATAGAAAGGGAATTGGGGAACCTATCAAGTTTGTATGAGTGGAAAAAATAAATTTAAAAAAAACTTTTATCTTCAAAAAAAAAAAGAATCTTGCTTTGAGCTTACACAAGCATATATCCTAGGGCAAAGGTGATTCCAAAGATAATAAATTAGAAGAGAGAGAAATCCCTCTAGAATTCTCTCTTGTGCAAACAGTCCCTGACATAATTATCTATAAGCAATAAGTTCTCAGAGGATCCAACAAAACAAAAAACTGAGGAGGTAACTCTAAGACATAAAGTCTCTTTCTCTTGGCTAGATCATAGTTGGTCCCACCACCACCACCATTAAATTTCAGTCGCTCTGAAAAGTGTCTGATCTCTAGAACCCCAGTCTTGGACTCTCTGTTGCTGGCTTCTCTCTTTACATCTTTCCCATCTTTCACCTCGAGGTGAGTAGCAAACTGAGACTCTTCAGCACATGAGTTCATTATTACACTTTTCTTCTCTACAGAAATCATAAAGGAGATCTTGTCATTAAATCCAATGAGTGCGGGTAATTCTAGGTAATGGGACATAAATGAATTATGAATCACGAATTTAAGGAGTTGTACTGATTGACTAGGCTGACCCACTAACTAAAATTTCAGTGGTTTTAGAGAAGATTGGAATGTTAAATTCAGAGCCTAATTGCTATTGATCTTGAGTAATCTTTACATCACCTCCCCTTAAAAAACCTTCCTCTGTGTCATTCTGTGACTGTCAGGTGAAACCTTTTGAAATGCATTAATTTAGCAAATCACTAGTTTCCACCAACTAAAAAGTTAAGAATGTTCTCAGATAACATCTAAAGAATCGAAGAGAGGGGCTGGAGAGGTGGCTCTTGCAGGCAGAGAGTCCTGAGTTCGGATCCTAGACACCGGGTGGAAGTGGGGGCGGCCTGCGTTTCCTGTCCTGGTAGGGCAGAGCCTGTGAATCCCGGGGCAGAGTAAACAAGGAGGAGGAGGAGGAGATATCCATGGTGGTTCCCGAATTTGTCTGTGGTTCTACACACACACACACATACATACACACACGCACACATACATACACACACACACGCGTGCACACATACATGCACAATTGAATAAATAATAAATAATTTTAAAAAAAGAATCTAAGAGAGATCTCCAGACTTTGCTATAACCCACCTACCTACTGTTTTCACCAATCTATTAGAAAAGTGTCTTATGATTTCCTTTGTTCTGTGATTATGAAACCTCAAGAAACTGTTGCCACAGCAGAAGAGAATTTGGGGCAAAATGAATCTGTGTTTCTAGGTCATGGTCATTCATACTTGGCTCCAGAATAAACTAGTACTTATCTGTATGGTGTGAGAGGGTTTTGTGTGTGTGTGTGTGTGTGTGTGTGTGTGTGTGTGTGTGTGCGCGCGTGTGTACAAGAATTTGAGAGTGTGTGTGCCTGTGGAGGCCCAAAGATGACATCAGAAACCATCCTGGATTGTTCTTCCTCCTTATCGGTTTGTTCTGAAGTTTCCCAAACTCTGCCTTCCAAGACTGGGATTCAGGCCTCTGCCATTTCCACCTGGCATTCTTGTTTTGCATGAGCAATCCTAATTCAGGTCCTTTTGCTTTCAGGGCAAAGGCTTTAACTGCTGTGCCATCTCCCTAGACTGAAAGTTGTGACTTTTCTGTCTATGAAATCCAAACGAAAGTGCCAGGGAAATTCTTTCTTGCTCCTGTATATTATCCTTTATAGAGCAAACAAAATATTAGGGCTAAAAACAATGAACAAATTTTAAGTTTATAATAAAAATAAAAAATAACAGACAAATAACTCATAAGACAAGGTGGAAATTGTTAATACCAGCACATGCTGAAAAAAATCACAGATCAAACTCCCAAAGTGTTCAGAACGCACATAGAGAGACAAGAGCATGGGTCAAGTATGGACACCAGGTGAGGGAGATCATGGAAATTTCACAGGGAAGAGGATATTTCTTGATCTAGAAGTCACAAGGAAACAAGTCCCCACCAAGCTACTGAAGGCGAAGAGAAAAATCCAGCCTTTATAAAGGAACTTGGTGAAAGTCTAGGCTTTTGACTCGAGGTTTGAAATAGTTAGAAGGGAGAGAAAGTGAGGTCAGTCACAGAGGTCAGGTCAGAGATGGTCTGGGAACCGCCCATTGGTGTTTTGATGAACCCAGAACTGCAATATCCAAGGGTGTTCAGGCAGGTGCAAGAATGGATTATGGTGCAGTGCTGTAAAGGAAAAGCCATCTGGGACATAGGGACCGAATCAGACAGAATGATGAGAAGACCCACAGTTGGGCATTTAACAAGTTAGTGAAATTCACAGTCTTTTCTTTGTATCATCCCCCAGATCAGTAATTCTACTGACATGAAATCATTTCCAAAGGCATTACTGCACAGAGAAAATTCTTAGGACAAAATAGTTTGTGTAAAGCCTAGCATGGACTCAAGGTACTAGGATCCTTGGAAGCTAGGGACTGACAGTCACAGTAGTGTTCCTAAGCTTAAGGGGAACACAGGAAAGGGTTCTGGGATATGCCCCTGGATCCTTGCACCTCATTGGAGAGGAGGGCCCAGAGGAGAATGTGGCATGCACAGTAAAGGATCCTCTGGGGGTTGGGGGGGAGGCACTGGGGGATGGGGAGGGAGGAGAGAGGGGAAGGGAGAACAGGGGGGTTGGGGGGGAGGTGGAGGGAGGGAGGGGACCAGTGTACCTGTTAAGTTTGTATGAGCAGAAATAATAATAATAAAAAAAATAGTTTGTGTAGCAGTATAGCATTACTCTGCTTTGTCACTGATAAAATCATGGCAAAACAGCTTAAGGGAGCCAGAGCTTTTAGTCTCTCTTACAATAGCACTGTTACAGTTGCCTGTGCAGCTTGGCAGAAGAGCTCACGCCAACACCAAGGGCCAAGGGGACTGTCCACAGCTAGCCACAGGATGGCTGAGAGGGACCGTCTGGCAGTTCAGGACCATCCACTGGCTCACTGTACTTTGTTTACCTGTCCAGGATCTAGCCCCACCTACCTTGGGGTGGGTCTTCCCCATCAACTAGATAATCTCCTGCACATTTACTCTGGGTTTAACACAACAATTAATTATCTACAAATGTGCCCAGAACTCCAACCATCAACTTGACACCTGAATCTAACTATGACAGTCACTCAATATAATTAGCCAAACTGATTGCATTGCCCATGGAGAAAGATCGAGTAGTGAGTTGTTATATCATAATACCTGGACTTTTATTTTCTCGACAAACCTCCATAGATGTTCCCATAGTGCCTATATCAATGCATATTCTTGTAACAGTTTTTAAAGAGTTTTCTTGTTTCCACAGCTTCATCAGCACTTGTATCTTTGTCTTTAATGACAGTCTTTCTGACAGAACTGACGAAAAAAGAGAAAACACTCCATGATCTCATTCACTTGTTAGCTGAAGTAATCAGTTTTCTAGAACTAGAATAATTATGGGTATCAGAGCCCAAGGCAATTGGTGGTCCATGTGGTTGACAGAAGATGATAAAAGAACATAACGTTATAGCACATTTCAACTATTTTTTTAGTTGGTCTGGCAGTTCTGGACCATCATTAAAGCTTCCATTTTGTCCAAGGCACGGTGTGTTTTGAGACTAAATCTTATAATTCATTCCTTCCTTCCTTTCTTCCTTCCTTTCTTCCTTCCTTCCTTCCTTCCCAATCTTTTTCACTTTCCAGTTATTGGCTGGGCCTTCCCCATCAGCTAAACAATCTCCTGCAGGTTCGCTCTGGGCTTAACTCAACCAAATGTGCCCAGAGTTCAAACTCTCAACTATCAAGTTGACACCTATGCCTAACTATGACAGCATGTGCACTTTTACTGCTAAATACACATCAAGAAGCAACTTAAAGAAGGAAAAGTTTATTTGGCTTACAGTTTGAAGGTCTCATACATTAGAGTGGTGTGACAGCATGATCTTGGGGGCCTGATTACATGGCATCTGTGATCAAGAAGCGAAAAGAGTTGATCATTGCTATTTAGCTCACTTCTTCATTATTATTGAATCTGGTCTTCCTCAGCTAAAACTTTCTAGAACATCATGTTTCCATAATCAGTTTAAATCCAGTCAGGTTAACAATAAAGATTGAACATCACAGGGTCATTGCAGATGTGATTAAATTAAGGATGTCCAGTAGAGATGCTATCCTGGATTAGGCAGGTAGGTTCTAAATGCTTATAAAATACGTATGAGACCAACTAAAAGAGGGGAGAAAAGCTTGGATGAAGGAGATTGGGGGGGCATTATAATTTCAGGGTTGGTAAGTATACTGAAGGGGCAAAGTGGAAGAACTCGTTCCCTGTGTAAGGTGATAAAGTGTGTAATCAGTCCTTGACCCTGTCCCCTGTTCCCACCAGGTATGAGACCAAGGATTGGGTAAGTGCCAGCTTTTGCAAGAGCTGACTGGCCATTAGGAGGCCGTGACCAGCAAGCAAAAATTCTGCCCCGAGTATAGGGGATGGTAGAAAGCAAATTCCATCATTCCAACCTTTTACTGGAGATAAGGGGTGATGCAATCATTCTTCACCACCTCCTGCTAGACAAGGTCAGCATGGGAAGGATTATAGACCTGAGTGACGGAGTCCCATTCCTGAGTCCTCTTGGTGAGGGTGATGGCCGTGGTGGGCTGGATCCAACTGGGTCACTAGCTCCTGGCACAGTGTAGTTGGATAAGTGGTCAGGAGCATTTGCTTGAAAGAGCATCAGGTGGTTCTGTGACAAGGAACAGAAGAAAAGGCAGCTGGAGGACCTACAAGGGGGGATCCAAGTCATCAGGGGACCACAAGTTCTTTGATGAGCCACTGCCAAGTTCCAAAGTTGTTGCTCTTTTCCACTTCTTCAATGCGGTTGATGTAATAGAAGCACTTTCCCCCTAAGAATAGGCATGTGCCCCTTTTTCTATTGTGGGAAGGTCAAGGGTCTGTCTGTTCTGTAGGATACCTGAAGTCAGTAAACTGAATTGAGTCTGCAGAAGCTGGAGATCAAAGGAAGATTCCTGAATTGAATTTTCAACATGCATAGAAAGCTGTTTGATAAGTAGAGGCTAGGCCATCTGCTCCTAGTCCTGTGGCTGTTACTGAGGCGGCCATGGCAAGCTGATAATAACTGGAAGTCCAGGTCTGTCTCTGAGAGCTGTTATGGTGTCAGAGTGCAGTCTGTTAATGAAGTTACTGAGGTGGCCATGGCAATGCTGATAATAACTGAAAGTCCTAGGTCTGTCTTTGAAAGGTGCTATGGTGTCAGAGTGCAGTCTGTTAATGAAGGAGTGTAACCTCTCCTTCAGAGTAAATAGTGATCTTGGGAGAATCAGTACAGCGTAACAGGGGACAAGAGTATCAGAGGCAATGCAATGGCAAAGGGCAGAGTTGTGTCAGAATAGAGCACCACTGGGGCTTTGTATAGTGGATCTAACAGTGATATTCTGTCCACACAGTTGTGGAGGAGGAGTAAGTACCTTTGAGGTAAGGAAACAAGAGACAACCATGTCTACTGTTCGTAAAGGTATTTGTTGAGTCTTTGTTAAGGGTTTAGATGACTTGTTAGCTGTCTGGATAGACGCATTCAGTAGAGAAACTGTGTGACGGGGGAGCTGCATAAAGGAGTACATGTGAAACAGTTGGAAAATTAGTAACATTAATTACTAATAATTAAGAGAACAGTATAGTTGGAGAGACTCATTGAGTTAATTGTCCAGGGAGTGGGACCCACCTCCAGAGATTTGAGGCAAGAACTTAGAATTTGGGCAGGCTCTTGAATGTGGTTGACTCTAGGGTCTCATGGAGTCGAGGGAGGGGGGGTCAAGACTCTGAAGATCTTTATTTTTCCCTGTTGGTTACCAGCAAGAGAATCTGTAAGCATAATCCACAACTCCAGCTGCCCATTTGGGGTCCCAAGGGTCAGAGATAGCGAAGATAACTTTGTTGTAGCCATCAACTGAGTGGAGCCTAGACAGCCGTTCTCCCCAGCCAGAGTATGGAGAATGACATTTATAGCCCCATGAGAACATTCTTCATAACAGGGTCCTTACGATCAAATTTTATCTGGTCTGACATTAAGCATATGTACCTGGAATTAGCCCAGATAGGGCTGGGAGCTACTCATGCAGCCAGTGGCATCCTTAAAGCAAGCATCTCTGACATTGAAAGTGGTGTCAATGGGTCTTGAGCAACTGGAAGTGGGGCAAAAGGCAGAATTTAAAACTTCATTATTATGATTTACTGCATTAATCTGGAACCTTCAAGCCATTCAGGGCATTGGGAGACCAAGGGGAGTGGATATTCGCCAGAAAAAAGCAAGACTTGGAAGGTAGTTAGACAGGAGGTGTTCGTGATGGAACCTAACCCAGAAGGGGTGTGGGGCAGGAGAGCATTACAAGGAATGAGGAGTGAAGGACCACCCGAAAACTATGCAGGCACCAGACCAGTGGTTCTCGGCTGATGAGGAGGTCATCAGCACCCATCACAGAGATCGGAGAGGGCAAAGACAAGCCAGAAAATGAAGGGAGGATCATCTTGGCCTGTCTCTGGTGATCTTGTCACCCGTTGCGGGTCAGATCCAGAGCATCATCAGTCCTCCCCACCAGCCAAATCGATAAGCCATCGTGGGCTGCAGAGGAGAAGGACCACAGAGGACTGGCCTACTTGGTGCTTCAGGGAAGGACAATGACCTTCCAGTGCTCCTTTTGTCTACGTAGAGCAGGGGCCAGGGAAGGATGGGAAAAAGGGCATTTCCTTGCCCGGCGGCCACTCTGTCCACATTTGAAGCAAGCCCCAGGGGCACTCTTGGCGAATTCATCTTCTTTGGAGGAACCCTGAGGGTGCTGGCCAGCACTTTTGTTCATCTTGGGGGTAAGTTGATCCTCCTAGCTGTTAAAAACTTTAAATGCCACATCTGACAGATCTGTTTGAGAGGTGCTAGGACCAGTTCTAATTTCCTATGTTTCTTTGGGATGTCTGGAGCTGTTTGGGAAATGAAATGAGAATTTAAAATCACAGTTCCTTCTCTGTGGAAGTTTGGATTAGTTTGGTATAAGGGATAAAGCCGTTAGTCAGATGGGAAGACATTCTGCAGGGTTTTCATTGGATCTCCGAGTACGCTTGTGGAGCTTGCTGTAGTTCACAGTCCTACGGGCGGCCTTCTGGAAACCACCACCATGCAGACCGGCATGTGGTCCTGACAAGCCCTCCCCAGAGAGACGCCCCCACCATGCAGACCGGCATGTGGTCCTCACAAGCCCTCCCCAGAGAGACGCCCTCATCATTAACCTGATATTTCCAATGAGGATTTTTGCCTGGAACAGCAAAAATACCCATAAGTTATTGGTTGTTCATGAGATAAATCTCACCATGGGCCTTGGCTGCTCTTGACTTACTGTTTATCAATGGCAGTGAGAATGGAGGAAAGAATTGCATGAATATCTTGCCAGGTGAGATCAAAAGACTGAGTAAGATATTAAAATTCCTTAATGCAGGCATTGGAGTCATCAATGTATGAGCCCAGATGCCTTTTACTTTGGGAGAGGTCAGTAGTAGAGATGGGAACGTGACCATTGATAATTACCTGAGGGCTGGTGACTCGGCCTAGAGAATAAAAGCCAAGGTACCAAAGGTTTGGGAGTGGTCCGTGAGGAGGGGAGGGAACAAAGAGTCAGGCACTGGGACAGGAGCACAAAAATCAGGACTGGAGGTGGCCTAAGAGGAGCTATATGGTAAGCAGAAGGGGGGACACTTGCAGCCAAGATGGTGGTAGAGAAAAGGAAAGAGTGGAGGAAGGTTAGGGTGGAGTCAGGGAAGGGTCGAGCTTCGTTGGAGAGGAAGGTATCCGTCTCAGAGGAAATGGAGCAGAGAGGAGCTCTTAGGAAATGACGGGAATAAGGAGAGAAAGAGAAGAAGGGAAAGTAGCATAAAGTCCACAAAAAATGCCCAGCCTTTAGGAGTATAGAGTATACAGTGCACTGCCTGAATGAGCCGAGACCAAAAGTCAGGGGGTTTGTCATGATATCAGAAGGTGGCATCCCACATAGAAGCAATCCACATGGAGACCTAGAGAAGGCAGTCGCCACACCATCATGGCTTTAAAGGGCAAGAGCAGAGACGATCACCAAGAGGAGATGGCCTGCAGGGGAGAAAGCTCACTGCACCGGGCAACAAGCCAAGACCAGGCAGTCAGGAGAAATGGGGAAGCCATCAGGGCCCGGCCGGCCATGTCACATTCCCTTGGCAAATGCCGAGAGGGAAATGGGAAGAGTAGTCAGTGAGGACACAGAGCAAGAGAGATGTGAAAGAGAGAGAGAGAGAGAGAGAGAGAGAGAGACTTAGTAGATCAGACTAACCCAGTGGTGGATGTAGAGGTCAGCAAGGAGACGATCCAAGTACCCGGGGGGCTTGAGTGATGGTTTGTACTGAGGTCTACACCCAGGTCTGGAGCAGATGGAAAGTCTTGCATCAGGCCGCTGACACTGAGCTCTGACTTCAGAATTTGACTCCATGGGGTCCTAGCTACCTGTTGTTTTCCTACCTTGCTCTCTTGGAAGAACACCTGGCACTTCTGGTTAGCCTCTTGTGCCCAGGTACTAGGTCTGTGCCCTCTGGAGCCCTGCACTGTGAGGGGGGCAGTGGGAGGGAGTGCACTGAGTTTTTGCCTCGCAAGCACCACCCTGCAAGGCCAGATAGCAGTGGGATTTGGTCAGGATTTGGAAAAGAGAAATAGGGCTGGGAAAGCTACAGCTATTTTTTAAAACTTTGATTGATTGATTGATTGGTTTGAGAAAGAGGAACAGAGAGGAGTATATGCATGCCATGGAGCACAATTGGAGGTCAAAGGATAACCTTCAAAAGTCAGTTCTCTCCTTCCAGGGATTGGACTCAGATCACCAGATTTGCAAGTAGGTATCTAGACTTCTAGGAAGGTCATGACATGTGGTATCAAAGGAAGCAGCTAATGGCTTGGTCATCTAGTCTTGGCTGAAAGGAGAGTGAAAGGACCAGTTTATCTTTAAGGAGTCAAGAGGAAGGCAGAATTCATCAAAGGTTGAAACACAGAGAGGTTAGAGCTGAGACAGCGGAAGAATCTTGGACCATTCCACTGTGTTGGAATAAGTTTGTGGTCAGATCTGAGTGCCAAATTGCCTGGGGTTAGGAGTCCTGGCACTGGAATTTAAAACTGGAACCCCTAGAGTCTAGTTGGAGTTGATCTCTCAGGGTATGAGACAGGTCAAAGAACTGTCCTTTGAAATGAAAGAGGAGGAATTTGTCCCCGTAATTCTAGATGGAAGAGGTCTGAGCCCCTAAGCAAAACTTCCTGTCTACAAACCGTCCACTGAGACTAGAAAGAATGTCAGAAGCAGTTCCTTAAGCCTTTCAAGCGTTCTTAAAAAGACTAGCAGAAAATGGTAACTCCTAGAGTCTCTAGGGTCAGTCACTCAGCGTATCATTGAGAGATCAGCTGAGATCCTTTTCATTCCTATTGGTTGTTCTGAAAATGGTTGGTGGTGTTTGCAGTTCCAGGAATGGCAAATGGTCTCTTTGCAATTCATTGGAGGTTGATGATCGTGGCAGAGGTGCTGAGTAAAAAATGAGTTAAGGTATTAATATGAACATATTGAAATGCAAATCCATGTTTCTCTTCAACATTGTCTCTTTCTTTCAGGCACAAGTAAGGCAGAAGCCATGAAAGAAGAAAATGAGAGTGTTCCCAGTTTTCCCAGTGTGTTTGTCCTGGTGGGCTTCTCAGATTATCCATGGCTGGAAGGCCCCCTCTTTGGAATGGTCCTGGTCTCTTGCATCTTTATCATGATGGGGAACAGCTCCATCATCCTCCTCTCCCTGCTGGAGCCTGGACTGCAGACGCCCATGTACTTCTTCCTGGACAACCTCTCCCTGCTGGACCTCGCTGTCACCTGCACTACTGTACCACAGCTGCTGCACAACCTCTTGAATCCCGAGAAGACAATCTCTGCCTGGGGCTGCATCGCGCAGGTCTATATTTTCAGCTGGACAGGCTGCACCGAATGTGTCCTGCTGGCGGTGATGGCCTTTGACCGCTATGTGGCCATCTGCCAGCCCCTCAGGTATACTGTCATCATGCATGCCCGGGCATGTGTGTGGCTGGCAGCTCTATGCTGGGCCAGTGGCCTGACCAATTCTCTGGTTCAAGTTACACTCACCATCCAACTCCCTTTCTGTGGGCACCACATCATGGACCACTTCTTCTGTGAGGCGCCCACTCTGATCAAGCTGGCCTGTGGTGACACCACTGCTAATGACCTGTCCCTGGCCTTGGGAGCCATTCCTTTTGCATTTGTATCTCCTCTGTTTGTTCTCATCTCCTACATCTTCATTGCTAGGGCTGTGCTGAAGTTACCCTCAGCTGAGGGGAGGCGCAAGGCCCTCAGCACCTGCAGCTCCCACTTTCTGGTCGTCACCCTGTTTTACGGCCCATCCATCTACATGTACCTGCAGCCTCCAGCCAGCAGCACTCAGGCCAAGTTCATGTCCTTCTTCTACTGTGTCATCACCCCGCTGCTCAATCCTCTCATCTACACGCTGAGGAACAAGGATGTGAAGGCTGCGTGGAGGAGGGTCCTAATACCCCAAGTTAGAGGAAAACATTTCAAAATCAGATGATCTTTTATCTCCTGGAGCATCCTCCAGCTCACATAAATCAATGCTGGCAGATTATCTCTTCAAGGTCAATCACCCTGAAGGACTGGAGATATTTTTGACTAGGAGCTTCTAATTTTCTAAGTCTCAGCGAGGACCCTTATTGTTTTTCTAGATCGTTCCAGATGCCTTGCTCTCCAGACTGCAGTCAAATGTCTACACATCTATGGAAAGATAAAAGACATTGTCTCCTCGTGCTTCCCATAACTGCTCCCTCTACAACTTTATCCTGAATATCTTTGGAACAAATCTCAGTAGGATGTTTAAGCAAATTTCCTGTTGGATTCATTGGGATGCTTCCTTAGACTCTCTTCTCTGCAGGGACCATATGCCTGTCTCTTCAAACAAAACTGTCACTCTAGCATGCATCGCACTTGCTCTTTCAACCCCCACATAAACTTTGCCTATTTGGAATGACTCTTTTAAATGCACAACATCACAAATTTGCTGTTTTCTCTATAATGAAAAGTACAACTCAATGTATCCTCAACATATCTCACATATTTACCATCCATTACCTGCTCTGCTTTATTTTTCTATTTCATTCTATTTTTTCTTGGGGCAACGCTGAGGCAGGGTCTCATCTGTAACCCAGGCTGACCTTGAACTCATGACAACCTCCTGTCATGCCTCCTGAGTGATGGTGTTCTTGACATGAACCATCTTCTGTTTATTTTAAAGTTTAGAAATAGTCCTTTTCTTTCCTTATTGATAAGTAAATATGAGGCTTGAAATACCTAAGACGTATCTGACATGGAATGAGATGGAACAGAGGGTGGGTCTAAGAAATAATGTACAGTTTGTTTTAGACACCAGCCAGAATCATGGTCATCTTCACCTTCTGAGTTCTGTCTTTTTCTCTCATTTCAGGAAATGGAGAGATTTCAATATGCTGAAAAGAAACAAAAATAATCACACTTCCATTTTCTACCCATGGTGTTGAAAACAACACCAAAAACTAGCTGGAGCAGTAGAACTCAACTCTCCTGACACCCACACCCGGCGAGGGCCCTGCTTCCCACAGCCTGGCTCTGACATGTACCCGCTGCAAAACTTTCCTCGGAAAGAGCAACAGTGCAGGATGGTCCGAGCCGCCCCTCTCAAGAGCGAGTGAAGGTGACAGGTTCAGCGCTCACGCATCTAAAAGTGTGCCAGTAAACTTTTACTCAGAAATTTTGAAAACAGCATATTTTGCTTCCGAAGTTTATCTTATGTGAGGAAAAGATGTACTAAAGCCCAGCTAACCCATGTCTTGTGCACATTCCTGATGCTGCCTTATTTTCCAAGAAAGATGAAGAACTGGGTCGTGGTTTGAATGTGACTTGTCCTCCATAGGCTCATGTATTTGGATCTTTAGCTGATGTTAATATTTGGGAAGGTTGTAGCATCTTTAGCAGGCAGCGTCTTCTGTGAAGAAGAAATACCACAGGGTGTGAGTTTCGAGGTGCGGTAGTCCTTGCTGTTTCCTCTAGTTGTTTCTTGTTCTCTGCCCCTCGATGGTGACTGCCGTGACCTGAAGTGTCCTGCCTGCAGCCACACCTTCTGGATTCTACCATCATGAACTACATCTCCAGTGGAATCATAAGCCAGTCAAATGTCATTTCTCCTTAAGTTGTGTTTGACTACTGTCTCGCAGCATCAATAAAAGGGAGTAACTGACACAAGGTCCAAGGGCTTGGGGACTCCTGGTGCAACTGAGCAATGGTGTCACAGTTACTGCTGTGCAGAGAAACCTGGCAAGAACAGAAGATTGCCTCTGAGACAGAAATGTTTGCACCTAGAGCCTGAGTCACAGGGTGTGGAGCCAGCAGGCCACTCCACCTGCTGCAGATCGTTGTGAGAGCACACTGCTGAGTGTCCCCAACCTCACATGATCTGTGCTACATTAACTCTCATGGGGCAACCAACTTATATGGAAAATACATGATTAGAATAAATAGCTGAGAAGAGTGAGGTCCTTACATCTGCAAGTCAGTGCAACTTCCTGTAGAAAATCTCCCTAAAATGGCAAATGCCTAACACCACCTTCCCAAATCAGAGCCAGGAAGCAGCAGTGCGTGATGAGCCTCACCACCATGTGAGTGACCCATGAGTCCATCTGTGGCCATCTGCCCTGGGAAGGTCTTTCTTTTTGAGCCTCATTAATTGCCTTTAAATAAGATGAATTAAAAAACACCACCTAGTACTCAGCTTCTTCAACTACGGTGTGAGTGAAGGTTACTCAGAGTGTTTGTTAAATATGCATTGCAAGTTCATCCCCAGAGTTACTTTTTAAAAGTTTCTCCAGTGTAATTTATTATTTTTACAGTTTAGTTAACATTTATTAAGAATCTTAGATAAATTACATTCAAAGTAAGAAAGCTCCAGAAAAGAACCATTAACTAAGAAAGAAACAGTCCCAGCCTTTGACAAGATCAAAACACTAGAGACAGTAGGAATGGAAGGAACCTTTATCAATATAATAAAAGCTGTATGCAACAAGCCCACAGCAAGGATTATGCTCAATGGGGAACAATTGGAAGCATTCCCACTTCGATCAGGAACTAGACAAGGCTATCCTCTCTCACCACTTCTATTCAATATTGTACTTGAAGCCTTAGCTGAAGCCATAAGACAAGAAAGGGACATAAGAGGGATTCAAATCGGCAAGGAAGAAGTCAAGCTATCCCTATTTGCAGATAACATGATCTTATACCTGAGGGATCCAAAAACTCCACCAGGAAGCTCCTGGAACTAATTGAGAAGTTCAGCAGGGTGGCAGGATACAAAATAAATGTGCAAAAATCAGTGGCCTTCCTATACGCCCAGAATGAAAGAAGTGAAAAAGCCCTGAGAGAAAAAATCCCATTTACTATAGCCCCTAAAAAAATGAAATACCTTGGTATAAACCTAACCAAGAAAGTAAAAGACCTTTACAATGAAAACTTTAAAACCCTAAAGAAAGAAATTGCAGAAGACACCAGAAGGTGGAAAGACCTCCCATGTTCCTGGATTGGCAGAATCAACATCGTAAAAATGACCATCCTACCAAAGGCAATATACAAATTCAATGCTATACCAATTAAAATCCCAAAGCAAAAAGAAGTTGATCAAATAATCTCAAAATTCATATGGAGGCACAGAAGACCCAGGATAGCAAAGACAATCCTGAGTAACAAAAACACTGCTGGAGGTATTACCATACCAAACCTTAGTCTATACTACAAATCCATAGTTATAAAAACAGCCTGGTACTGGCTCCAAAATAGACACACAGATCAATGGATAAGGCTTGAAGACCCAGATAAAAGCCCACAAAAATACAGCCATTTGATCTTTGACAAAGGGGCCCAAAGAATCCAATGCAAAAAGAACAGCATCTTCAACAAATGGTGCTGGCAAAACTGGATCTCCACATGCAGAAGATTAAAGCTGGACCCGTACTTGTCACCGTGTACAAGACTTAATTCCAAATGATCAAGGACCTTGATATTAGGCCAGAGACTATTAAAATACTAGTTGAAA
Organism: Typhlomys cinereus; assembly: GCA_023101885.1. Classification (NCBI taxonomy): domain Eukaryota; kingdom Metazoa; phylum Chordata; class Mammalia; order Rodentia; family Platacanthomyidae; genus Typhlomys; species Typhlomys cinereus. The sequence continues at coordinate 78,882 of JALPQD010000926.1, read as the reverse complement.
GGGTAGGGAACTCCCTCGAGCTGATTGGGCTATGCCAACAGTTCCTAAACAGACATCCAATGGCACAGGCACTGCTACCAACTCTCAACAGTTGGGATCTTGTGAAATTAAAGAGCTTCTGTTCAGATAAAGAGATTGTAAACTGAGCAAAAAGGCAGGCCACAGAATGGGTGAAAAATCTTCACTAACCACATATCTGATAGAGCCCTATTATCCAGAGTGCACAAAGAACTTAGAATGCTAAACTCCAAGGAGATAAATGGCCGAATTAGAAAATGGGCCTGGGAACTCAAAAGAAACTTTACCAGGGATGAAATTGAAATGTCTAACACATATCTTTAAAAATGTTCCATATTCTTAGCCATCAGGAAAATGCAAATCAAAACCTCCCTGAGATATTATCTCACCCCAGTCAGGATGGCAAAAATCCACAATACAAACACCAAATGCTGGGGAAGATGTGGAGAGAAGGGAACTCTTCTACATTGCTGGTGGGAACGCAGACTTGTACAAACACTCTGGCAAGCTGTCTGGCGGTTCTTAAAAATGTTAAAGATTGAAATGCCATATGACCCTGCTATTCCACTTCTGGGAAAAATCCCCCATAAAGCAAAAATTCACCTCAATGGCACAAGCACAACCATGTTCATAGCAGCACTGTTTACAATAGCAAAGTCATGGAATTAATCCAAATGTCCAACAGTTGATGAGTAGATAAGGAAAATGTGGTACATTTATACCATGGAATACTATTCAGCCATCAAAAAAAGATGAATTAATGAAATTTGCCAGGAAATGGATGGAATTAGAAACAATTATATTGAGTGAAGTATCCCAGACACAGAAAATTAAGTGCCGTATGTACTCCCTAATAGGTGGATCCTACTACCAAACCCACTTAGTGATACATAAATCTCTGTAATACCTATAGTAATTGTAAAGATTATAAACAGGAGGGAAGAGGAAAGAGGGCCTCTCCCCAGAAACAAAGGGAGAGGGGATCATGCTATAGCAGAGAAAATAGGCCACCATCAAGTACTGCAAATAAGTAGTGAGACATCTGGTTAAGCTCACACACTTTCCTTCCTGGTCACTTGCAACTGAGGGGGTTTAATCTCACTAGTCAGGGAAGGCATAGAGTCTGGCAGATAGAAGGTAACCATCCTGCAAATGAGAGACTGACCCTACTCACCGCAGTCTCCTACTCTTATTCCATCTACCTTTGAATCTACTTTTATAGTAATACTTATTTTAACAACCTCTTATCTCTGGCTAGGAGGAGACATCCAATACCAATCAGGATAGAACCAAGGGCGGTGCAGGAACAGCAAAACTGAAAATAACCACGAACCATAATTCAGAACATCAGAGACCCTACATTAATCACCTGAAACCAGACCAATCAAATTTCTCCCCATCCTAAAGCTCAGGGAAATTTGCGGAAGAGGGGGCAGTAAGATTGTAAGAGCCTAAAGATGGGGAGGAGCAATGATACTCAAGATACTCCATACAAGTTAAGGCCAAAATAACCATAATAGGACTTTGCATGACCTGTGCAATGACTGAAATATCAATGACCCCCCAAAGTCTAGCATGGATCACAGGCACTAGGATCCTTAGAGGCAAGGGATTGACAGCCACAATGATGTTCCTTTACTAAAGGGGAGCACCAGAAAGGGCTCTAGGCAATGCTCCTGAGCCCGTACACCTCATTAGAGTGGAGGACGCAGAGGGAAGTTTGACATTCACACTGAAGGATGCTCCAGGGATTGGGGGGAAAGAGAAAGGCACTGGGAGAAAGGGAGGGAGGGCATGAAAGGAAGGGGAAAAGGGGGGGAAGAAGCGAGGGGGACCGGGGAAGGGTGGAGGGAGAGAGGGGATCGCAATACCTATTAACTTTGTGTGAGTGGGAAAAAATAAATAAATAAATAAACAATGCTTTTCAATATCCTCTTGAGATGACATACTTATGTTAAACTGGTATGCTCACATCCCATAACCATCACTAATAATGCTTTACTGTGAATGTAACTCAGTTACTTCTTACCTTGCAGACATGAGGACATACCCAACACAAGATAAGCCCATCCACTGACATCTATAATCCCAGCACTCAGAAGGTGGAGACAGGAGAGTCAAAAATTTGAGGCAATATTCAGAAACGTCTTGGGTATAGATCAGCCTGGACTGGAGACACTGTCTGGAAGGAACAATTAAATACGAAAATATAAATACAGCTGGCAAGATGGTTCAGTGGGCAAATGCACCTGCCCACAGACTTAAAAACCTAAAATTTGATCCCCAAAGTCCACATGGCAGAAAGAGAAAACCACCTCTTCTGACATTTACACGCACATTCTCTCTCTCTACATATGATATATGAATAAGTATAAAAGTTCCCCTTCAGGGACTGGAGAGGTGGCTCAGGGGTTAAGCCTCTGCCTTGCAGGCGAAAGGTCCTGAGTTCGGATCCTAGACCCCACGTATACACGACGAGCAGAAGCGGGGGAGGCCTGCGTTTCTGGTCCTGGTAGGGCGGAGTCTGTGAATCCCGGGGCAGAGTAAACAAGGAGGAGGTGGAGGCGTCCATGGTGGTTCCCGAATTCGCCGTGGTTCTACACACACACACACACACACACGTACAATTGAATAAATTTAAAAAAAAAGTTCCCCTTCTTTGTGGTCTTCAGTAGGCGTTTGGGAACATAATGATGGTGCAGACGCTGCAGTCCTTGTGTGTGGAGTTTTCTTGTTTCAGGATTATTCTGACATATTCCCAGGGCAGAAATAACAGTAAATTAAAAGAAACAGAATCCCTCTGGAACTCTCCTTTCTAATGTAAACCTGAACTAATCATCTACAAGAAGCTTCAGGTCTCAGAGGATCCAAGAGAATTAACCTCAGGAGGCCCCGCCCAAAGTCAATGAATTCTCTCTCCAGGCTGAATTCTGGGTAGCCCTGCCCTCTCGGAATTCAATCTCAGGCCCTCGAAGACAGCTGCGCCTCTGACCCAGGTCTCCGCATCCCCACCGCGGGCTCCTCTGACCCAGGTCTCCGCATCCCCACCGCGGGCTCCTCTGACCCAGGTCTCCGCATCCCCACCGCGGGCTCCTCTGACCCAGGTCTCCGCATCCCCACCGCGGGCTCCTCTGACCCAGGTCTCCGCATCCCCACCGCGGGCTCCTCTGACCCAGGTCTCCGCATTCCCACCGCGGGCTCCTCTCTCAGCATCTCCTCTTCTTCCACCCCAAGGTCAGTGTGCGGGAGGACAGGTAAGACTTTAGCTCAGACACAAGTCTCCTTTCTCTCTCGTGGACGCCACGAAGGACGGAAGGGGGATTCTCGCGCTCAGCATTGATGGGGCATCTCTGGGCAGTGTGGGTAAAGCGTGGGCACCGATGCAAAAGCATCGAGGAGACAATCTCCGCAGACCTAACTGTCGCTGCCTTTCCCCATTGGCGTAGAAGATTCAGGTCCAAAAGTCAACAAAGACTGAGGTGTGACTTATTAAAAATGAAAGCGACAAAGGAAATCCATGTAAAATATCCCAAGGGAGAAACAGATAAGCATCTGAGAGACATCAAGACCAAAGCAACATCTTCTGCAGCCACAGAAGTATTACCCAGAATCTTTTTTTTTATTCAATTGTGTATGTATGGTGTGTGCGTGTGCGTGTGTGTGTGTGTAGAACCACGGACAAATTCGGGAACCACCATGGATCACCTCCACCTCCTCCCTGTTGACTCTGCCCCGGGGTTCACAGGCTCCCCGCTACCAGAACCAGAAATGCAGGCCGCCCCCGCTTCCACCCGGCTCTATACGTGGGGTCTAGGATCCGAACTTAGGACCTTCCGCCTGCAAGGCAGAGGCTTCACCCCTGAGCCACCTTTCCAGCCCTGTTACCCTGGATCTTAACTGACATGAAGATCAGCCGCTTCAGGGGATGACAAAGTTTAGAGGAGTGGGTAGAATCTGCACAAGAAACAAAGCAAAGTTTGTATGCAGGTGAAAGAAATATCATTTATAAGTGAATTTACTTGTAAATCTAGCTGCTCATTCACACACCTCCTGTTGCCACAGGTCAAAACTAGATAGTTGGAAGACAAAACAAACTCCAATGAAACCCCAGCATACTCACAAGGCAGAAAAGAGGGAGAATGACTTGCATAGTGGACCATTTTGAAGGACGATGGGAAACCAAGACAGGGATGTCTTGTTCTCTCCCTCAGGAAAGAGGTGTATTGTCCCGCATGTGTGTGACAGCCGGTAGGAGGAAGACAGAGAAACAAGCAAGTGCACACAGAGACAAGGCTAGAGCGTGTGCTCAGTGTGGTGGGACAAGTGGGGAGAGAAGGAAGAAGGGGGAGAGAAAGCTGGGGCAGCACATAGGTGATTTCAGGTGCCACAAGTCGGACTGTGGATGGTAATTGTGGTCTTTTTTAGCACTCTTTACAAGAATGGTGCTGAGTTTTTCCTGTTTACTTGTTTGCTTGCTTTTCTATTGAGATTCCTCTAGTTTTGAGATGGAATCTTGTTTTATTGCCCAAGATTCATCTTCAACTCCTACCTCCAAAGTGCCCGGGACTGAAGTCCAGGGTCATGAGCACTCTGCTCTTGTTGGTGGCTGGGTGGCTGGCTGGTTGGTTTCCTTTGCTGCTGCGGTGGTGGCCATTTGTCTTTTGAATCTCTGAAAAGTCAGAAATGGAAGGTACTCAAGACTGACATGAATAGCCCCAGACAAACGTTATGCAGGAAGACATCCCAGCACTATGGAAACTTGAGTCTGCTCAATCACAAGTGTAAGTCCAGCTGGGGTTTCACAGTAAGTCAGAGCCCTTCTTGGACTAAAGAGATACAGGAAGGAAGGCAAGATAATAAAGGAGGAGAATGGCAGGGATGTAGGAAGGGATGGAGGGAGGAAGGGAGAAGGAGAAAGATAGCTCAACTAGCTAGAAGGACACTTGGGTTCCTGGGACCAGGCTGAGAACAAATATGTGAGTGATCATAGCCCTAGCTCTGGGCAGTGGACAGTCCACCAGTGTTGGTCCGGGAGATAAGCAGGCTCTGAGGTTCAGGGGTGACAGCTCTGAAGCTTGACTACTCGCCACCCCTCTGTAGAGAAAGACCTCCCTCAGGAAGGAAGGTGACTCATACCTGGCACTGGAGTCTCGTGGAATGACAGGTGGCTTTCAGTCTCACAGTCTCCCTTCTAACATTCTCTTATGTATAAAACTTATATTTTTAGCTGGCTTCCAAAATGGTACAATTCCCTATGGCTTTGCCACTCTTTCACCTCCCTTTGTCAACCCTGTCTAATCCCCTTCGGTAATCTCTCTCCACTCCCCATCACCTAGTTCCGCTGTCCCCTTCCCTCAGTGAAATATATTCTTTCATACAGCCTCACAGATGAGACACTCTTCTCCCTCTGCAACGTTCCCTTAAGGATTTTCTGCAGATTTGGCTGCAGACCAGACCAGCCAAATCTCTCCCCATCCTAAAGCTCAGGGAAACTTGAGGAAGAGTGGACAGCAAGATTGTAAGAGCCTAAAGATGGGGAGGACCAACAATATGCAAGATGCTCCGTACGAGTCAGGGCCGCAGGAGCCACAGCGGGACTTTCCAACCTGTGCAATGACTGACTTGTGGACAACCCCCAAAGGCCTAGCATGGATCACAGGCACTAGGATCCTTAGAGGTGAGGGATTAATAGTCATAATAGTGTTCCTATACTAAGGGGGAACCCGGGTGTGGGGGGGCCCTCTGGGCTATGCCACTGAGTCCTTATGCCTCACTGCAGTGGAGGACGGGAAGGGGGGAGGGGAAGGCACTGGGAGAGGGGGAAGGAGGGGCGTGAAAGGAAGGGGAAAGGGGGAGGGTGCAAGAGGGACTGGGGAGGGGTGGAGGGAAGGAGAGGACCCGGTTACGTATTGAGCTTTCTCCCCCCTTCCCCTCCACTCCGCCGACCGGGACGCGCACGGGCTGTCCAGCCGGGCCTCACTGCACCCTCCATGTGGACCCAGCTCCTCTCACCATCCAGCCGGAGCTGCGCCCGCGCGCAGGGCCTGGGAGGAGGAGAGGGCACCCCCTCTGCGCCCGGCCCGGCCTCAGGTGCCCCGGGTTTAAATAGCGCCCCGCCGACGCCTCATCCTTCCTTCCCCTCCACTCCGCCGCCCAGGACAGGCCTCACCACACCGCAATCTAGGTAAGCTCGGTCCCCACCTACCCCCAGAGCCCCAGGCCAAATAATTCAGTTTAGTGAAAAACGCACAGAAATTAAAAGAAGATCTTGAGTTAAAACGACAATGCCAAAGTCAAAGTGCAAATCCATGAGAAACAACACTCAAGTAAACAAATCTCCCACTGAAGGAATTAATCCCATAATGTTAGACTCCAACCAGAACAAACTCATGGAAAAGGGCCAAGAAAGACTGACCCAGGATAATGACCTTCAAAATATGATCATTACCATGTTCAATACTATGAAAGAGGAAATCCGGGAGGAATTAAATAATCGAATCGATCACTTTGAGGAGGAACACAACAGACACATGGAGGAGTTGAGAAAAACAGTGCAAGAATCAAAAACTGGCATGGGGGGGAGGGAGAGGGCACTGGGAGAAAGGGAGGAAGGGGGGAAAAGAAGGGCAAAAGGGGGAGAAGGAACAAGGGGATCGAGGGAGGGGTGAGGGGAAGGAGGGGACCAGGGTACCTATTAAGTTTGTATGAGTGGAAAAAATAAATTAATTTAATAAAAAAAAAACTGGCATAGAGCAGTTAAAGCAGACTCAAGCAGAGTTTAAAACTGAGCTAAAAGACAAGTTATCTTCAACCCAGAACTCCACAGAGAGTCTTATCAGCAGAACTAACAAAGCAGAAAACAGAATTTCAGATCTTGAAGATAAAGTGGGAGTATTAACCAGCTCAATGGAAGAGATTGTTAAAGCCAAAAAGATGCTTGAGAGAAATATCCAGGAGATATGGAGCACCCTGAAGAAGCCTAACATGCGTATTCATGGAATACCAGAGCAAGAATCTCAAAATACCACCCCTGAGGAAATTTTTCAAATGATCATCAAGAAAAACTTTCCTCATCTAAAAAAAGAGAGGCCTATCCATATACAAGAGGCATTCTGAGCCCCAAACAGATATGACCAAAACAGAAGCTCCCCACAGCAAATAATAGTCAAAACACTCCACATTCAAGATAAAGAACTGGTGCTGAGAGCTTCAAGGGAGAAAAAACAAGTCACTTTTCAAGGTAAACCTATTAAAATAACAAATGACTTCTCAATGGAAACACTAAAAGCAAGAAGAGCTTGGAGAGACATACTTCAAGTATTGAATGAGCAAAAATGTCAACCTAGGCTGATTTACCCTGCAAAACTATCAGTCATGATCGAGGGAGAAAGAAAAATCTTCCAGCACAAAGACAACTTGAAGGGATACATGTCCACCAAACGGGGCCTTCAAAAAATGCTTGAAATGATACTCAAGCGTGAAGAAAAAAACAGGCATATCCAGGAGAACAGAAGGCAAGTATAACACCATTAAAAGCGAAGCAATATACTTATAAAAACTACTAACCATAATCAATGTCTGGAATCAAAAATACTTTCACCATTATAACACTAAATGTTAATGGAATTAATTCACTGATCAAGAGACACAGATTACAAATTTGGATTAAAAATCACAATCCATCAATCTGCTGCCTGCAGGAAACCCATCTCACCACAAAAGACAGGCATGCCCTAAAAATGAAAGGCTAGTCAATAATTCTACAAGCTAATAGAAGCAGAAAACAGGCAGGGGTAGCCATTATGATATCAGACAAAGTGGACTTCAAACCAAAGAAAATTATAAGAGACACGGATGGATACTACATTTTAATCACAGGTACAATTCACCAGGAAGACTTCACAATACTGAACATATATGCACCCAATACGGGCCCCTCCACATTCATTAAGAAAACCCTACAGTGTCTAAAGCAAGAAATCAACCCCCAAACGATAATTCTTGGGGACTTCAACACCGCCCTCTCAACATGGGATAGATGAACAGGTCAAAAGCTTAAAAGAGACACTTTGGACCTTAATCAAACCCTTAAAGAAATGGACCTTACAGATCTCTATCGAACTTTTCATCCACGCACCAAAGAATACACATTTTTCTCAGCAGCACACGGAACTTTCTCCAAAATAGATCACATACTGGGCCACAAAACGAATCTACACATGTACAAAAAAGTTGAAATTCTAACCTGTGCCCTGTCAGACCACCATGGCCTAAAGCTGGACATCCACAACACAACAAACAAGAGAAAATACACTAACTCCTGGAAACTTAACAATATGATGCTGAATGAGAACTGGATTCAGGAAGAAATTAAAAAGGAAATTCAAGATTTCCTGAAAGTGAATGATAATGAAAATACAACTTACCAAAATCTCTGGGACACAATGAAAGCTGTTCTAAGAGGTAAGTTCATAGCTCTTAATGCCTACATCAAAAAAATGGAAACATCAGAAATAAGCAACTTAACAATGCAGCTTAAAGCTTTAGAGAAACTAGAGCAATCTGATCCCAAAAGTAGTAGAAGAGAGGAGATTAGCAAAAGAAGGGGAGAAATATCTGAAATTGAGATTAAGAAAACGATAGAAAAAATCACCAGTCAAAAAGCTGGTTCTTTGAAAAAATCAATAAGATTGACACACCCCTAGCTAAATTAACCAAAAGCAAGAGAGAGAAAACCCAAATTAACAAAATTAGAAATGAACATGGAGTTATCACTACTGATACCCAAGAAATCCAGAGAATTATAACATCATATTTCAAAAACTTATACTCTGTGAAGTTTGACAACACAAAAGAGATGGATGAATTTCTAAGTAAACACAACTTACCTAAATTGAATTAGGAAGTTGTGAATTATTTAAATAGTCCTATAACATATAAGGAAATTGAAGAAGTAATCTCAAATCTTCCCACCAAAAAATGTCCTGGACCAGATGGATTCAGCACAGAGTTCTACAGACATTTAAGGAGTTAATAACACCAATACTCCTTAAACAGTTTCATCAAATAGCAAAGGAAGGAACACTACCAAATTCCTTCTACGAAGCTAATATCGTTTTAATCCCAAAACCTAATAAAGATTCACTTAAAAAAAAAAAACTATAGGCCGATCTCTCTGATGAACACAGACACAAAGATTCTCAACAAAGTCTTAGCAAATCGGATTCAAAAACATATTAAAAAGATCATTCACGGGGACCAAGTAGGCTTCATCCCCGGCACACAAGGTTGGTTCAACATACGCAAATCAATAAATGTAATTCATCATGTAAACCAGTCCAAAGTCCAAGACCACATGATACTCTCGATAGATGCAGAAAAAGCTTTTGACAAGATCCAACAGCCTTTTATGATCAAAACGCTAGAGACAGTAAGAATGGAAGGAACCTTTATCAATATAACAAAAGCTGTATACAACAAGCCCACAGCAAGGATTATGCTCAATGGGGAACAATTGGAAGCATTCCTACTTCGATCAGGAACTAGACAAGGCTATCCTCTCTCACCACTTCTATTCAATATTGCACTTGAAGTCTTAGCTGAAGCCATAAGACAAGAAAGGGACATAAGAGGGATTCAAATTGGCAAGGAAGAAGTCAAGCTATCCCTATTTGCAGATGACATGATCTTATACCTGAGTGATCCCAAAAACTCCACCAGGAAGCTCCTGGAACTAATTGAGAAGTTCAGCAGGGTGGCAGGATACAAAATAAATGTGCAAAAATCAGAGGCCTTCCTATATACCCAGAATGAAAGAAGTGAAAAAGCCCTGAGAGAAACAATCCCATTTACTATAGCCCCTAAAAAAATGAAATACCTTGGTATAAACCTAACCAAGAAAGTAAAAGACCTTTACAATGAAAACTTTAAAACCCTAAAGAAAGAAATTGCAGAAGACACCAGAAGGTGGAAAGACCTCCCATGTTCCTGGATTGGCAGAATCAACATCGTAAAAATGACCATCCTACCAAAGGCAATATACAAATTCAATGCTATACCAATCAAAATCCCAAGCAATTCTTCAAAGAAGTTGACCAAACAATCTCAAAGTTCATATGGAGACACAAAAGACCCAGGATAGCAAAGACAATCCTGAGTAACAAAAACACAGCTGGAGGTATTACCATACCAAACCTAAGTCTATACTACAAATCCATAATTATAAAGACAGCCTGGTACTGGCTCCAAAATAGACACACAGATCAATGGAAAAGGATTGAAGACCCAGATATAAGCCCACAAAGTTACAGCCATTTGGTCTTTGACAAATCCAATGGAAAAAGAACAGCATCTTCAACAAATGGTGCTGGCAAAACTGGATCTCCACATGCAGAAGATTAAAGCTGGACCCATACTTGTCACCATGTACAAGACTTAATTCCAAATATAATGCCAGAGACTATAAAAACCATAGTTGAAAGGATAGGGAACTCCCTCGAGCTGATTGGGCTAGGCCAACATTTCCTAAACAGACATCCAATGGCACAGTCACTGCTACCAACTCTCAACAGTTGGGATCTTGTGAAATTAAAGAGCTTCTGTTCAGATAAAGAGATTGTAAACTGAGCAAAAAGGCAGGCCACAGAATGGGAGAAAATCTTCACTAACCACACATCTGATAGAACTCTGCTGTCCAGAGTGCACAAAGAACTTAGAAAACTAAACACCAAGGAAACCAATGGCCCAATTAAAAAATGGGCCTGGGAACTCAAAAGAAACTTTACCAGGGATGAAATTAAAATGTCTAACAAATATCTTTAAAAATGCTCCACATCCTTAGCCATCAGGGAAATGCAAATCAAAACTTCTCTGAGATATCATCTCACCCCGGTCAGGATGGCAAAAATCCACAATACAAACAACAACAAATGCTAGAGAGGATGTGGAGAGAGGGGAACTCTCCTACATTGCTGGTAGGAATGCAGGCTCATACAGCCACTCTGGCGAGCCGTCTGGAGATTCTTAATTAAGATTGAAATGCCATATGACCCTGCTATTCCACTTTTGGGAATAACCCCCCATACAGCAGAGGTTCACCTCGATAGCACAAGCACGACCATGTTCATAGCAGCACTGTTTACAATAGCAAAGTCATGGAATCAACCCAAATGTCCAACAGTTGACGAGTGGATAAGGAAACTGTGGTACATCTATACAATGGAGTACTACTCAGCCATCAAAAATGAAGAATTACTGGAATTTGCCAGGAAATGGATGTCATTAGAAACAATTATATTAAGTGAAGTATCCCAGACCCAGAAAATTAAGCGCCGTATATACTCCCTAATAGGTGGCTCCTAGTACCAAATCCACCCAGCCCACCTAGAGACAGTAATTGCAAGGATTATGAACAGGAGGGATGAGGTAGGAGGGCCATACCAGAAACAAGGAGAGAAGGGACCATGTTACAGCAGAGAAAATAGGCCTCCATCAAGGACTCAAATAAGTAATGAGACATCTGATTAAGTTCACAGACTTTTGTTCCTGATCATTTACTACTGAGGGGGTATGATCTCACCAGAAGACGAGGGCATATAGTCTGGCAGATAAAAAGTAACCATTGTGCAAATTGGTGATAGACCCCTCCCTCGCTGTGGTTTCCCACTTTTATTACATTTACCTTTGAATGTGCTTTTTATCACAAGACTCTAGTCAGTTTTTTTTTTTTCTTTATATACAGCTTTTCGTTCCCTGTGCTCAGGGGGTAGGGGTAGTAAAATACAATGCCCAATCAGATGGAGCCTGAAGATGCATTTATGGGGCAACAGTGCGCGCATTGCGCAGGGATGCAAAGTTCCATTATGATGCTTGGCCCCAACTATTGTTGAGAATCTTGCAAATGTTGCTCTCCCATCCTTTTGCTTTACATCTTACCGCCCCTCTTCGCAAATGTCCCTGAGCTCCAGATGGGAGAGATTAGGCGTCCTAGTTCTATGTGATTGATATAGAGTCTCTGAAGTCTGGATTGTGGTTTTTGATTTTCTTTTGCAGTTTTTCTGCTCCTGAATCCCTCACTCCATTCATGCTGGGCAATGCACCCCCTGCAAGACAAAAAGCTGTAGTTTAACAGCTTTTGCCTGGCCAGGGGGTAACATACAATGCCACCGGATGGAGTGAGGGCAGCAGGAGCAGCAAAACTGCAAAAGAAAATCTGAACCACAATCCAGAACTTCAGAGACTCTATTCAACCACCTAGAACTAGGCCAGCTAATCTCTCCCATCCTGAAGCTCAGGGAAATTTGCGGAGAGGGGCAGTAAGAGTGTAAGAGCAAAAGAATGGGAGGAGCAATGATATGTAAGATACTCCATACAAGTTAGGGTTGAAGCAATCATAATTGGACTTTACATGCCCTGCGCATTGTACAACACACTATTAACCTCACAAAGTCTAGCATCTGCTAAAGGCACCAAGATCCTTGGAGGCAAGGGATTGGCAGCCACAGCAGTGTTCCTATACCTAAGGGGAACACGGGAAAGGGTTCAGGGAAAGGCCACTGGGTCCTTGTACGTCATGGGAGAGGAGGGCCCAGAGGAAAATCAGACATGCACAAGAAAGGACTCTCTGGGAATTGGGGCGGGAGGCACTGGGGGATGGGAAGGGAGGGGGGTGGGGAGGGAGAGCAGGGGGTACGGGGGGAGGAGGAGGGAGGGAGAGAACTGGTGTACCTATTAAGTTTGTATGAGCTGAAATAATAATAAAAAAATGAAAAAAAAAAGAATTTTCTGCAACACTGGCTACTTTGTCACCAACCGTCTTAACTTGTGTGCAGAGCACCCTCTGGTGGGCAATGGTACTTAGGTCGCCATCGCGACAAGGAGGATTTATCTGAGGAACTTGCAGAAAAGGATGAGAACATAAAATTATGAATTCACCGTAAAAGCTGAAGTACAAAACATTGGCCTGGCCAACCAAGGCTTTTGGAGTCCCTCTCTGATTTTAGGCAAAAGTCAAAGATCAGAGGGTTTTCAAATATACAGAGGTTCATGAAACACTCTCCTCGAGGGAATGCAGGCTCTGGGTGACATTCTGACGTCACAGCTAGTCCGAGCTGGCACTGGAAACTAGAGACGTCCCTTTTCCCCTTCTCTGCTAGGCACAGTCCTTCACTTGAGCTTGCAATCTGATCCCCGTACTCTATTTTGCATTTCTTGTATAAGCAAAGCTGCCAGGATTTGGGCAGTTCAGGGGGGATATTGTTCTCCAGGCTGGAGACGGTCAGTTCCCCCACCCATCCGCCCCCTCCAAGGCTTGGGTCCCATCTCATATCTTTCTGTGTTCCTCTGGTGACTATTCTTTTCAGTACTACCCAGAAGGCCAAAATTCTGTAAGCATTTCATCCTTGAGATAATCTTATTGATGTGGAGTAAAATAGAATCGGATGGGCATCTTATAAACAGACTTGTGTTTATCTTCCAATGTTACTTCTCCATCAATTTTAAGACCTTTGACAGTGATTGTATTAGTTGGGGTTCTCTGAAGAAACAGAATCTATAGAATGTAATATATATATGTTTATTAAAATAACTCACAATAAAAAATAGTGTCCTTCAAAGTAGCCACCAGCAGCCATCTCACTCTTGACTAGAATTTTCCACAAAGCCAAAAGATCCCAAGCCTTTACTTCTCTGGAGGGTCGAAGACACTGGGTGCCATTGGTGAAGAACAGCTGGGCTCCAACTCAGCAATGAACAGCGAACAGCAGCGAGGCCCAAAGGCCGGACTCCAAAGGCAGTAGGAACAGCAACAATGTGATGAAAAATACGAAGCTTCAAGTCAGCCAAGGACAGAGACGCAGCAGCAGCAGCAACAAAGAAGGCCACGATGCTCTAAAAGTGCACTATTCTCGCAGAGTGGACTGCTCAACAAGTTGACACAGGACAAGGGAAGAGCAAGTCCCTCCTCCTTGCACCTCCTATTATCTGGTCCACCACTGTGAAGTACCACCCACTGTAGGTTGGGTTCTCCACAGCAATCAGTCAAGTACCTGCAGACTTGTTCAGGGGCCATTCCAACTATTAACCCTCCACAGCTGTGCCCCAGTCTGCAACTATCAAGTTGACACCAAAATGCAGCCATAGCAGTGGTTTAGTCAGGATTTTCCAGAGGAACAGAACCCTTAGAATTAATGTATATATACATATACATATATGTATATATATATATATATATATACACACACACGCACACACATACACACACACATAGTGTGCGTATGCGTGCACATGTGTGTGTGCGTATGCGTGTGTGTGTGTGTGTGTGTGTGTGTGTGTGTGTGTGCACCAGAAGACACTGCGTGTCCCTGTAGAGGGCCAAGGGTGACTTCAGGAATCATCCTGGACTGCTTCTGCCTTGTTTTTGCTTGGCTCTGAGAATTCCCAAGCTCTGCCTACCAGGGCAGGAAATTCAGGCCACCATTTCCACCTGGCATTTTTTTGTGGAACCTGGGATCTGAACTCAGGACCATTTGCTTGGTAGGCAGAGTCTTAACCCCTGAGCCATCTCTCCAGCCCCAATTGTGGGGTTTTTGTTTTCTTTTGTTTCAGAATTTGTTTGATTATTTTCAATGTTTCAATTTTTTGCTGAATTTTTCTGTGTGTTTTTCAGTTTTTGTTCTAATTTTATTTTGTTCACATAAGTTTTCTTGTATAAGTACTGAAATTCTTTGCTTCATTCAAATGCTTACTTGAGTCCTCTGTTTGCTCATGGATTCTCTTTAGACAATTTTCAAAAAGACATGACTGTATTGATTGACCCTTTTAAAAAACAGGGCTCTAAAAATAGGCCTCCATCAAGGTCTGCAAGTAAGTAATGAGAAACCTGGTTAAGTTCACAGACGTTCTTTCCTGATCTCACCAGAAGGGGAGGGCATATAGTCTAGCAGATAAAAAGTAATCATTTTGCAAATGGGTGATGGACCCCTCCCTCAGTGAGGTTTCCTACTCTTATTACATCTACCCTTGAATGTGCTATTACAACAAGACTCCAGTTTAACAGCTTTTTGTCTCTGGCCAGGGGGTGACATACAGTGCCCAGCAGAATGGAGTGAAGGGAATTGCAGGAGCAGCAAAACTGCAAAAGAAAATCAACAAACCACAATCCAGAACTTCAGAGACTATATCAATCACATAGAACTAGGACAGCCTAATCTCTCCCCATCCTGGAGCTCAGGGACATTTGTGGAAGAGGGGGCGGTAAGATTGTAAGAGCAAAAGGATGGGAGGAGCAACGCTTTGCAAGATTCTCAACAATAGTTGGGGCCAAAGCAATCATAATGGGACTTTGCATGCCCTGCGCAATGTCCAGCGCACTGTTGCCCTCATAAAGTCTAGCATCTGTTAAGGGCACCGAGACCCCTGGAGGCAAGGGATTGACAGCCATAGTAGTGATCTTATGCTTAAGGGGAACAAGAGAAAGGGCTTATGGAAATGCCACTGGGTCCTTATATGTCATCGGAGAGGAGGACCCAGTGGAGAGTTAGGCGTACACAATAAAGGACTCTCTGGGAACTGGGGGGGAGGCACTGGGGGAAGGGGAGGGGGAGGAGGGAGGAGGGAGGGAACTGGTAAAAAATTTTAAAATGTATAATTAAATTTTTAATAAAAAAAAGAACATTCTATAAAAAAAAACAGGGCTCTAAATTCTTTCTCTGGCATTTCAGCTATCAGAACTTTTAGGTTTTGTGGGAATTATGGGTTGTGGGTGCATTGTGGTGGGTTCTTTAGAATTTTTGCAATTTTCATTCTTTTAACTTTTCCTGCTTTCCCCACCCTTTTGCTTGTTTGTTTTATTTTATAGTAATCTTCCTGGCTTATCTTCACTAGTAATTGTAGCTGCCAGTTGGGGAAGGTGGGCACAATTTTCCCTAATGATTTCCCAACAGCTTGGCATCAACTTGCAGGAGGAGACACTTGAGTCCACTCTTTACAACAGAAACTTTGGAGTTTGGGCATATTGGGGAAGTGTAGTTAATATGCTTTTTAGAATATAAATACAAAATTAGAAATGAAAATGGAGTTATCACTACTGATACCCAAGAAATCCAGAGAATTATAATGTCATAATTCAAAAACTTATACTCTGTGAAATTTGACAACACAAAAGAGATAGATGAATTCCTAAGTAAACACAACTTACCTAAATTGAATCAGGAAGTTGTGAATTATTTAAATAGTCCTATAACATATGAGGAAATTGAGAAAGTAATCTCAAATCTTCACACCAAAAAATGTCCTGGACCCGATAGATTCAGCACAGAGTTCTACCAGACATTTAAGGAGATAATAACACCAATATTCTTTAAACTGTCCTATCAAATAGCAAAGGAAGGAACACTAGCAAATTCCTTCTATGAAGCTAATATCGTCTTAATCCCAAAACCTAATAAAGATACACTTAAAAAAGAAAAGCTATAGGCCAATCTCTCTGATGAACACAGATGCAAATGGAATTCAAAAACATATCAAAAAGATCATCCATGGGGATCAAGTAGGCTTTATCCCAGGTACACAAGTTTGGTTCAACATATGCAAATCAATAAATGTAATTCACCATATAAACCAGTCCAAGGTTCAAGACCACATGATACTCTTGATAGATGCAGAAAAAGCTTTTGACAAGATCCAACAGCCCTTTATCATCAAAACCCTAGAGAAGGTTGGAATGGAAGGAACCTTTATCAATATAATAAAAGCTGTATACAATAAGCAAACAGCAAGGATCATACTCAATGGGGAAAAACTTGAAGCATTCCCACTTTGATCAGGAACTAGACAAGGCTGTCCACTGTCACCACTTCTTTTCAATATTGTATTTGAAGTCTTAGCTGAAGCCATAAGACAAGAAAGGGACATAAAAAGGATTCAAATTGGCAAGGAAGAAGTCAAGCTATCCCTATTTGCAGATGACATGGTCTTATACCTGAGTGATCCCAAAAACTCCACCAGGAAGCTCCTGGAACTAATACAGAAGTTTAGCAAGGTGGCAGGATACAAAATAAATGTACAAAAATCAGTGGCCTTCCTATATGCCCAGAATGAAAGAAGTGAAAAAGCCCTGAGAGAAACAATCCCATTTACTATAGCCCCTAAAAGAATGAAATATCTTGGTATAAACCTAATCAAGGAGGGAAAAGACCTTTACAATGAAAACTTTAAAACCCTAAAGAAAGAAATTGCAGAAGACACCAGAAGATGGAAAGACGTCCCATGTTCCTGGATTGGCAGAATCAACATCGTAAAAATGACCATCCTACCGAGCTGGAGAGGTGGCTCAGGGGTTAAGCCTCCGCTATGCAGGCAGAAGGTCCTGAGTTCGGATCCCAGATCCCACATATAGACGCCAGGCGGAAGCAGGGGCGGTCTGCGCTTCTGGTCCTGGTAGGGCGGAGCCTGTGAATCCCGGGGCAGAAGGAGGTGGAGGCGCCCATGGTGGTTCGCGAATTCATCCGTGGTTCTACACATACACAGACACACACACACACAGACATACACACACACATACGCACATACACATGCACATGTGCACAGTTGAATAAATAATAATAATAATAAAATGACCATCCTACCAAAGGCAATATACAAATTCAATGCTATACCAATCAAAATCCCAAGCAATTCTTTAAAGAAGTTGACCAAACAATCTTAAAATTCATATGGAGGCACAAAAGATCCAGGATAGCAAAGACAATCCTGAGTAACAAAAACACGGCTGGAGGTATTACCATACCAAACCTTAGTCTGTCTACAAATCCATAGTTATAAAAACAGCCTGGTACTGGCTCCAAAATAGACACACAGATCAATGGATAAGGATTGAAGACCCAGATATAAGCCCACACAATTATAGCCATTTGATCTTTGACAAATCCAATGGAAAAAGAACAGCATCTTCAACAAATGGTGCTGGCAAAACTGGATCTCCATATGCAGAAGATTAAAACTGGACCCGTACTTGTCACCATGTACAAGACTTAATTCCAAGTGGATCAAGGACCTTGATATAAGGCCAGAGACTATAAAAAACATAGTTAAAAGGATAGGGAACTCCCTCGAGCTGATTGGGCTAGGCCAACAGTTCCTAAACAGACGTCCAATGGCACAGTCACTGCTACCAACTCTCAACAGTTGGGATCTGGTGAAGTTAAAGAGCTTCTGTTCAGATAAAGAGATTGTAAACTGAGCAAAAAGGCAACTCACAGAATGGGTGAAAATCTTCACTAACCACACATCTGATAGAGCTCTATTATCCAGAGTGCACAAAGAACTTACAGAACTAAACACTAAGGAAAGAAATGGCCTAATTAAAAAATGGGCCCTGGAACTTAAAAGAAACTTTACCAAGGATGAAATTATAATGCCTAACAAATATCTTTAAAAATGCTCCACATCCTTAGCCATCAGGGAAATGCAAATCAAAACTTCCCTGAGATATCATCTCACCCCAGTTAGGATGAAAAAATCCACAATACAAACAACAACAAGTGCTGGAGAGGATGTGGAGAGAGGGGAACTCTCCTACATTGCTGGTGGGAATGCAGGCTCATACAGCCACTCTGGTGAGCTGTCTGGAGATTCTTAAAGAAATTAAAGATTGAAATGCCATATGACCCTGCGATTCCACTTTTGGGAATAACCCCCCATACAGCAGAAGTTCATCTCAATAGCACAAGCATGACCATGTTCATAGCAGCACTGTTTACAATAGCAAAGTCATGGAATCAACCCAAATGTCCAACAGTTGACGAGTGGATAAGGAAACTGTGGTACATCTATACAATGGAGTACTACTCAGCCATCAAAAATGAAGAGTTACTGGAATTTGCCAGGAAATGGATGTCATTAGAAACAATTATATTAAGTGAAGTATCCCAGACCCAGAAAATTAAGCGCCGTATGTACTCCCTAATAGGTGGCTCCTAGTACAAAACCCACTTAGAGACACTCAAAGATAAATCTCTTTAATAACTACAGTAATTTGCTAAGATTATGAACAGGAGGGATGGGGAAGGAAGGCCACACCAGTAACGAGAGAGAGGACCATGTTACAGCAAAGAAAATAGGCCACCATCAAGGACTGCAAGTAAATAATGAGACATCTGGTTAAGTTTACAGACTTTCCTTCCTGCTTATTTACAACTGATGGGGTATGATCTTACCAGAAGGGGAGGGCGTATAATCTGGCAGATAGAAAGTAACCATTTTGCAGATGGGTGATTAACCCCTTCCTCACTGCAGTTTACTACATTTATTACATCTACCTTTGAATATACTCTTAAAACGAGACTCTAATTTAGCAGGTTTTTATCTCTGAACAGGGGATGACATCCAATACCCATCAGGGTGGAGCCAAGGGCATTGCAGGAGCAGCAAAACTGAAAAAAAAATCAACAAACCATAATCCAGAACATCAGAGACTCTATATCAATCACCTGGAACTAGGCCCGCCTAATCTCTCCCCATCCTGAAACTCAGGGAAATTTGCGGAAGAGGGAGCGGAAGATTGTAAGAGCACAAGGATGGGAGGAGCAATGATATGCAAGATACTCCACACAAGTTAAGGCCAAAGCAATCATAATTGGACTTTGCATGCCCTGCGCAATGTCCAACACACTATTGATCTCACGAAGTCTAGCATTTGCTAAAGGCACTAGGATCCTGAGAGGCAGGTGATTGACAGCCACAGTAGTGTTCCTATGCTTAATGGGAACACAGGAAAGGGTTCTGGGAAATGTCACTGGGTCCTTGCACCTCATCGGAGAGGAGGACCCAGAGGAAAGTTTGGCATGCACATTAAAGGATGCTTCAGGGGTGGAAAGGGGAGGCACTGAGGGATAGGGAGCAAAGGGGAAGGGGAAGGGGGCACAGGTGGATAGGGGGTTGGAGGGAGGGGGGACCGCTGTACCTGTTAAGTTTGTATGAGTGGAAATAAAAAAATAAATAAATAAATTTTAAAGAAAGAATATAAATACATACATGAGTCATGAAATGAGAAGGAAAGGGGAAGATTGTGAGAACAAATGAAGAAAGTACAGGAACTGGAATTTAAGCCTTGGAAGACAGACTGTGGTCAATTTGGAAGTGGGATAGAAAAAAGATAATCACTAAAGTCTTTCCAGTGAGATACAAGTTAATATATAGTAGATTAACAATTCAAGTACAAAACTGTAAATAAAAAATTAAGAAACAGAAAAAGCTAAAAACTTAAAAATCCACACTAACATGAGCAGAAGATAACATGTCTCCGTCAGTGTTTCCTCCTCTCTGGATGGGTGGTTCTCCTTCCAGCACACTGTCAGTCCTTTCAGTGTTTCCTCCTCTCTATATAGGTGGTTCTCCTTCCAGCACAGTCAGTCCCGTCAGTGTTTCCTCCTCTCTATATAGGTGGTCCTCCTTCCAGCACACTGTCAGTCCCGTCAGTGTTTCCTCCTCTCTATATAGGTGGTTCTCCTTCCAGCACTGTCAGTCCTGTCAGTGTTTCCTCCTCTCTATATAGGTGGTTCTCCTTCCAGCACACAGTCAGTCCTGTCAGTGTTTCCTCCTCTCTATATAGGTGGTTCTCCTTCCAGCACACTGTCAGTCCTGTCAGTGTTTCCTCCTCTCTATATAGGTGGTTCTCCTTCCAGCACTGTCAGTCCTGTCAGTGTTTCCTCCTCTCTGTATAGGTGGTTCTCCTTCCAGCACTGTCAGTCCTGTCAGTGTTTCCTCCTCTCTGTATAGGTGGTTCTCCTTCCAGCACAGTCAGTCCTGTCAGTGTTTCCTCCTCTCTATATAGGTGGTCCTCCTTCCAGCACTGTCAGTCCCGTCAGTGTTTCCTCCTCTCTATATAGGTGGTTCTCCTTCCAGCACACTGTCAGTCCCGTCAGTGTTCCTCCTCTCTGTATAGGTGGTTCTCCTTCCAGCACACTGTCAGTCCTGTCACTGTTTCCTCCTCTCTATATAGGTGGTTCTCCTTCCAGCACACAGTCTGTTCCCTCAGTGTTTCCTCCTCTCTATATAGGTGGTTCTCCTTCCAGCACAGTCAGTCCTGTCACTGTTTCCTCCTCTCTATATAGGTGTTTCTCCTTCCAGCACTGTCAGTCCCGTCAGTGTTTCCTCCTCTCTATATAGGTGTTTCTCCTTCCAGCACTGTCAGTCCCGTCAGTGTTTCCTCCTCTCTGTATAGATGGTTCTCCTTCCAGCACACTGTCAGTCCCGTCAGTGTTTCCTCCTCTCTATATAGGTGGTTCTCCTTCCAGCACACTGTCAGTCCTGTCACTGTTTCCTCCTCTCTATATAGGTGGTTCTCCTTCCAGCACAGTCAGTCCTGTCAGTGTTTCCTCCTCTCTGTATAGGTGGTTCTCCTTCCAGCACTGTCAGTCCTGTCAGTGTTTCCTCCTCTCTATATAGGTGGTTCTCCTTCCAGCACACAGTCAGTCCTGTCAGTGTTTCCTCCTCTCTATATAGGTGGTTCTCCTTCCAGCACACTGTCAGTCCTGTCAGTGTTTCCTCCTCTCTGTATAGGTGGTTCTCCTTCCAGCACACTGTCAGTCCTGTCAGTGTTTCCTCCTTTCTGTATAGGTGGTTCTCCTTCCAGCACACTGTCAGTCCCGTCAGTGTTTCCTCCTCTCTGTATAGGTGGTTCTCCTTCCAGCACACTGTCAGTCCCGTCAGTGTTTCCTCCTCTCTGTATAGGTGGTTCTCCTTCCAGCACACTGTCAGTCCCGTCAGTGTTTCCTCCTCTCTGTATAGGTGGTTCTCCTTCCAGCACACTGTCAGTCCTGTCACTGTTTCCTCCTCTCTATATAGGTGGTTCTCCTTCCAGCACACAGTCTGTTCCCTCAGTGTTTCCTCCTCTCTATATAGGTGGTTCTCCTTCCAGCACAGTCAGTCCTGTCACTGTTTCCTCCTCTCTATATAGGTGTTTCTCCTTCCAGCACTGTCAGTCCCGTCAGTGTTTCCTCCTCTCTATATAGGTGTTTCTCCTTCCAGCACTGTCAGTCCCGTCAGTGTTTCCTCCTCTCTGTATAGATGGTTCTCCTTCCAGCACACTGTCAGTCCCGTCAGTGTTTCCTCCTCTCTATATAGGTGGTTCTCCTTCCAGCACACTGTCAGTCCTGTCACTGTTTCCTCCTCTCTATAGGTGGTTCTCCTTCCAGCACAGTCAGTCCTGTCAGTGTTTCCTCCTCTCTGTATAGGTGGTTCTCCTTCCAGCACTGTCAGTCCTGTCAGTGTTTCCTCCTCTCTATATAGGTGGTTCTCCTTCCAGCACACAGTCAGTCCTGTCAGTGTTTCCTCCTCTCTATATAGGTGGTTCTCCTTCCAGCACACTGTCAGTCCTGTCAGTGTTTCCTCCTCTCTGTATAGGTGGTTCTCCTTCCAGCACACTGTCAGTCCCGTCAGTGTTTCCTCCTTTCTGTATAGGTGGTTCTCCTTCCAGCACACTGTCAGTCCCGTCAGTGTTTCCTCCTCTCTGTATAGGTGGTTCTCCTTCCAGCACACTGTCAGTCCCGTCAGTGTTTCCTCCTCTCTGTATAGGTGGTTCTCCTTCCAGCACACAGTCAGTCCCGTCAGTGTTTCCTCCTCTCTGTATAGGTGGTTCTCCTTCCAGCACTGTCAGTCCTGTCAGTGTTTCCTCCTCTCTATATAGGTGGTTCTCCTTCCAGCACACTGTCAGTCCTGTCAGTGTTTCCTCCTCTCTGTATAGGTGGTTCTCCTTCCAGCACACAGTCAGTCCTGTCAGTGTTTCCTCCTCTCTATATAGGTGGTTCTCCTTCCAGCACACTGTCAGTCCTGTCAGTGTTTCCTCCTCTCTGTATAGGTGGTTCTCCTTCCAGCACACTGTCAGTCCCGTCAGTGTTTCCTCCTCTCTATATAGGTGGTTCTCCTTCCAGCACACTGTCAGTCCTGTCAGTGTTTCCTCCTCTCTATATAGGTGGTTCTCCTTCCAGCACACTGTCAGTCCCGTCAGTGTTTCCTCCTCTCTATATGGGTGGTTCTCCTTCCAGCACAGTCAGTCCTGTCAGTGTTTCCTCCTCTCTATATAGGTGGTTCTCCTTTCCAGCACACTGTCAGTCCTGTCAGTGTTTCCTCTCTCTTATAGGGGTTCTCCTTCCAGCACACTGTCAGTCCGTCAGTGTTTCCTCCTCTCTATATAGGTGGTTCTCCTTCCAGCACATGTCAGTCCTGTCAGTGTTTCCTCCTCTCTATATAGGTGGTTCTCCTTCCAGCACACTGTCAGTCCGTCAGTGTTTCCTCCTCTCTATATAGGTGGTTCTCCTTCCAGCACACTGTCAGTCCCGTCAGTGTTTCCTCCTCTCTATATAGGTGGTTCTCCTTCCAGCACACTGTCAGTCCCTGTCAGTGTTTCCTCCTCTCTATATAGGGGTTCTCCTTCCAGCACACTGTCAGTCCCGTCAGTGTTTCCTCCTCTCTATATAGGTGGTTCTCCTTCCAGCACAGTCAGTCCTGTCAGTGTTTCCTCCTCTCTGTATAGGTGGTTCTCCTTCCAGCACACTGTCAGTCCCTGTCAGTGTTTCCTCCTCTCTATATAGGTGGTTCTCCTTCCAGCACACTGTCAGTCCCGTCAGTGTGTCCTCCTCTCTATATAGGTGGTTCTCCTTCCAGCACACAGTCAGTCCTGTCAGTGTTTCCTCCTCTCTATATAGGTGGTTCTCCTTCCAGCACACTGTCAGTCCTGTCAGTGTTTCCTCCTCTCTATATAGGTGGTTCTCCTTCCAGCACTGTCAGTCCTGTCAGTGTTTCCTCCTCTCTATATAGGTGGTTCTCCTTCCAGCACAGTCAGTCCCGTCAGTGTTTCCTCCTCTCTATATAGGTGGTTCTCCTTCCAGCACTGTCAGTCCTGTCAGTGTTTCCTCCCCTCTATATAGGTAGTTGTTCTTCCAGCACACAGTCAGTCCTGTCAGTGTGTCCTCCTCTCTATATAGGTGGTTCTCCTTCCAGCACAGTCAGTCCTGTCAGTGTTTCCTCCTCTCTATATAGGTGGTTCTCCTTCCAGCACACAGTCAGTCCTGTCAGTGTGTCCTCCTCTCTATATAGGTGGTTCTCCTTCCAGCACACTGTCAGTCTTGTCAGTGTTTCCTCCTCTCTATATAGGTGGTTCTCCTTCCAGCACACTGTTAGTCCCGTCAGTGTTTCCTCCTTCCACAACCAGCATAAACTCTCAATGGTCTCTCTGGGCATTGCTGTTTATATCCCAAAGGAGATAATCAAAATGCAAGATTACAATGCCCCTCACCATGTGGCATGAAAGATTGCACTGCCCCTCTCCACATGATGTGAAAGCAGCGTGCTTAATGAATGCAAGAAAATAAGAACACGATTGTAGAAGAGGGTCTAAGAAAACAAAAGAAACAGCATAAAAGAGAAGTATTTTTACATAAAGGTTCCCAGCAGTGTTTTCTGTACTCTATGTAGATTTTTCCTCATATCCAGTATACTGTAACCTTTATTTGGACTTCACAGTCAAGAAATAAGGCAGGAGAGCACAGAATCACCTGGAAAGTGAGCAGTCCTAAAAATTCTTACACCAATCATAAAAATTGTTTGATTCAAAGTCATAGAATATTCAAGTTTTTGCAGTACAGAAATTTAAATAAAAATCAATGTTTGAGGCCCAGAGAGATGGCTGAAGTTTAAAATTCTGCCCCACAAGAAGAAGGTCCCGAGTCCAGATCCCAGGTCCCACAAAAAAAAATATCAGGTGGAACTGTGGCAGCCTGCATTTCCCTGTCCTGGTGAGCAGAGCCTGGAAGTCCCAGAGTGAGGCACAAAGGAGGCAGAAACAATTCAAGATAATTCTAGAAGTCACCCTTGGTTCTCCATAGGGAAACACAGGACCCTCTTAGACACACACACACACACACACACACACACACACACACACTAAATTTTTAAAAATCCATGTTCATTCTCCATCGTTTGTTTTCTTTTAGGCATGCATAAGGCACATCCATGAAAGAAGGAAATGTGATTTACAAAAAGGTTGTCCTGGTGGGCTTCTCAGATCACCCGTGGCTGGAGATCCCCCTCTTTGGAGTGGTCCTGGTCTCCTACATCTTCACCTTGATGGGAAACAGCTCCATCAACCTCGTCTCCCTGCTGGAGCCCAGACTGCAGACCCCCATGTACTTCTTCCTGGACAACCTCTCCCTGCTGGACCTCGCTGTCACCTGCACCATCGCACCTCAGCTGCTGGACAACCTCTGGGGCCCAGAGAAGACAGTTGCATTTTAGGGCTGCATCACACAGGCCTACCTCTTCCACTGGACAGGCTGCACCGAATGTGCCCTGCTGGCGGTGATGGCCGTTGACCGCTATGTGGCCATCTGCCAGCCCCTCAGGTATACTGTCATCATACATTCCCGGGCATGTGTGTGGCTGGCAGCTCTATGCTGGGCCAGTGGCCTGACCAATTCTCTGCTCCAAGCCTCACTCACCCTCCAGCTTCCCTTCTGTGGGCACCACATCATGGACCTCTTCTTCTGTGAGGTGCCCGCTCTGATCAAGCTGGCCTATGGTCACACCACTGCTAATGACCTGTCCCTGGTCTTGGGAGCCATTCCTTTTGTGCTGGTTTCTCCCCTGGTCGTCCTCATCTCCTACGCCATCATTTCGAGAGCTGTGCTGAAGTTACCGTCAGCCGAGGGGAGGCGCAAGGCCCTCAGCACCTGCAGCTCCCACTTTCTGGTCGTCACCATGTACATTGTTGGTCCCGCCATCTATACCTACCTGCAGCCTCCAGCCAGCAGCACTCAGGCCAAGTTCATGTCCTTCTTCTACTGTGTCATCACCCCACTTCTCAATCCTCTCATCGACACGCTGAGGAACAAGGATGTGAAGGCTGCGTGGAAGCGTATCTACCAACCCAAGATATGGAGAAATCTTTCAAAGCAAAATGATGTCTTCATGTCTCTTACAACAGCCTTTTGCACTGACAAGTTAATGCTGGAAGAACTCCTTTTCATTCATTCCTAGGGAAGATTCTTTATCTCTCTAGACAAACCACCCTGAAGACTAGAGATGTTCTTTCATCTAAAAACTTTTGTCTTTTGAAGTCTTCAGTGGAGCCTTTATTCTTTTTTCTCAGTGCTTCCCAAATGTCTTTCTCTCCACAGAGAGGATGGGCAGAGGATCTCTACATTCCTGGGTTGCTGAAGAGCATTGTCTTTGCGAATCTGCTCTTACAGCTACTTACTCTATCTGATACCTGCCAAAATTTTTTCTGGAAAACAGATCTGAATATTATTTTAATCAGATCAATCAGAATTATCAGAAAAATTACTAAAACAAGCTTAACCATTCCTATGTCTCCGTCTCTCTCCTTCCTCCATCCCTTGCCACCCTAAAAGTAATCATATCCTTACTTCTCCTATACCCATACAGTAAAATTTGATTATTTAGCATAAACTTTTCAACCTTTTCAAGACCAATGTCCCCAGTTTTTACAGGTTAATTTTTTGGAGTTACCACACATAAGTACTAGTTCTTTGTTTGGCAGCTGCAACCATACACCTGACAAAAGCAAGGAGTGAAGAGTTGGTTTTCACCTTCAAGTTAAGTGCACAGTCCATCATGTCAGAGAAGCCCTGTCAGTAAGAATGTACAGCAGTTGTCACGCTGCATCTGCAGTAAGGGGGCAGAGAGTGATAAATGTTGGTGCTCATCTCATCTCTCCTTTTAACAAAAAATATGTAATATATAAATATATAATATGGCAACTATTAGTTGCTTTGTTTTGATCTCTCTTAGCCAAGAGGCAAAGGAAAGTTTTGTTTCACTAGCAACGTTAAGCAAAACTTTTTGTAGCATCCCCTAATTTCTCTTCACAATACTCATTGAGAGCAGATATTGCCATATTATATATTTTTGTTAAAATTCCCATATTAGTTGACCTAATCTATATAATCCTTTGCAGACATACCCTGGTGATTCTAGGTGCTGTCAATGTGGCAATCACTATTAGACATCACAACTGCCTCTGTCTAACTCTACACTGTTGTAGATCAGACATAATTTCTTGTTCCCTATACTGATAATAAAAATGACACTCTGAGTGCATAAATCGTATCTGATATGAGTCAGCAATAGAACAGGCACTTGAGCTAAGGCAGAGTAAGACCCCTATGAGTCACACCAAGAGCTGTGAGTGACTCCTTCTTGAGTACTGCCTTGTTTTGATCTCTCTTAGCCAAGAGGCAAAGGAAAGTTTTATTTCACTAGCAACATTAAGCAAAAATTTTTGTAGCATCCCTTCATTTCTCTTCACAATACTCATTGAGAGCAGATATTGCCAGAAACTGGCTGAAATCTTGCTCCAAAGCATATAGGGATGACCATGGAGCAGTGTTTTACAAATGGAGTTGGTGCTTTGCTCATTGTGGTCCTGTATATGACCTCTGCTATCCCCAACCTCTGCTAGGGAAGAACAGACAGTCCAGAAAGCTTCCAGGCCAGGGCTTCGTTACTTCACTTGATTAGATTCAGGGACAGATGCAAGTTCCTATGATAATAACTTGGAAAACCAAGCACATATACTTTTCCCCAGGAATGCTGTTCCTGGGGCTTCAAACTAAACAAAATAATACCTTATAATACATGATCTAAAATAGGGTAAAAATACGTTGGCTTCATTTGTTTCTGTGTTATTGTGACGCACCTCTGTATGTGCCCAAAGACAACGCAGAATTTACTATGTATCCCAAGCTGGACTTGAACTTTTGGGATCCCACTGGGTCAGTGTACTGGTTACTCTTCTCTGTGGCTGTGAGACAATACTTATATATAACTTAAGGGAAGAAGGAGATTTATTCAGCTTATGGTTCCATAGGGAAGATACTGTCCATTATGGTGGAAAAAGTATGGCTGACTGGCGGACGCTGGATGATACCTAAGTCACTGCAGAAATTATGGTAGCTGAGAGCTGCTGTAAGCTCAACAGCAGACTCATTCAAGCAGGGAAAGGCTAACCAACCTTAAGGCCTACCTCCTGTGACTTCCTTCCTCCCAGCAAGGCTCCACCTCTTAAAGGTACCTGACCTCCCAAAACAACTAAAGATTCAAACACATGTGCCTATGGGGGAACAATTCACATACCAAACCATGACACTCCACTGCTGATTCTCATAGGTTAATTGTCATCTCGTTACTCAGTTCAACTTTAAAAGTCCTTATAGACTACATCAGTAGTGCCAACACAGTCCAAAAGTCCAAAGAGTCCTATAAAATCAAAAGCCATGTCACACCCAGAGGAAAGTTAGATATGCACAGTAAAGGATGCTCCAGGAATGGGGGGAAGGGGGTACTGGGAGAAAGGGAAAGAAGGGGAAAAGGAGCAAGGGAGCAAGGGGATCCAGGGAGGGGTGGAGGGAGAGAGGGGAATGGAGTACCTATCAAGTTTGCATGAGTGGAAAAATTTTAAAAAAAGGTTTAAAAAAAGCCATGTTACATATTTCCAACACACAATGACACAAAATAAACATTCATATTCTAAAAGGAAAGAATAAGGGCATATCCAAGAAAGACTGGTCTATAATAAGACTGAAAACCAGCAGGAGAAACTCCAAATCCTGCAGTTCCATATCCAACAGGTGAGACTCTAATTGAAATTATCTCAGTTCCAAAGGGCTTTAGTTACACCCCTCCAGTGCAGCTGCCCTAGAATTAACCATTCTCTTGTGCTGCTTCTACCCACCATACATAGCTTTCCTTGGCAGATGTTGGCTCTGACATCTCTAACATCTTCAAATGGAAAACCAGGCTTCAACTCCACAATCAGGTTTCCCAATCCTGCCTGGTTTCTGCCATTCTTTAAAACCTTGGAGGAGGAATCCACAGCCTCCTGACTCTTGCATCTTTAATATCTCTATCAGTAGTATCATGTGGACAATGTTGCCAAATTCTGGTATAACCTTGGGTTAGAAACTGGCCCCCTTGAATCATTCTCTTGGACTGGCTCCTCACATTTTTCTTCAAAATTCAGTCTTTATTTTTTTCTGCCTGATTCTTTGCTCCTTTTCTTAATAACTCTGAACAAGAACACTAAAAAGTAGCCATGCTGTACTATCAAGGCTACATTGCCTTGAAACTTCTTCCTTCAAATACTCAAATTTAACTTCAGTTAAGTTTTCAGGACAAGGGCAGAATTTCATCACTCCATTTGCCCCTCATCCAGTTCCCAATAGAGTCTCTGCTCTCCTCTGGACCATCACAAACTGGGCTTCCATTGTTCACATCTCTAACATCATTACTCTCTCAAGTTCTTATAAGAATGGCCCTTTTGGCTCTGTCTTCAAGACTCAAAGTCTTTCCTAGTGGAAAGTCCCAAAGTTTCCCATATTTTTCCTAACAAACAGCTCCCAATGTGCATTAGTCACATCACAGCAGTAGCCATACTTCTCTATGTCTCAGTGCCAACCTCTCTCTACTTCACACTTCATTTTCTAGTGCAGGATTCAGAGTCTCACAGAAACACCCTACTTCTCTGGTTACCATTTTCTATACCTGTTACTCTTCTCTGTTGCTGTGAGACACCACTCAAAGTCAAGCAATTCAAGGGAGAAAAAGGAGATTTATTCAGCTCACAGTTCCAGAGGGGAGGAGGTTCAGGCCACTATGGCAGAAAGGCATGGCTGGCAGCAGATGCTGGAAGTAGCTCAGGTCACGCCCGTCATAGAGGCTGAGAAGTATAGGTTAAAAGAGCAGACTAACTGAAGCTGGCAAAAGCAGACCTTTCCAGAAAGCAGGATGGAGCTAATCCTCCTCAAGACCCACGCCCTGTAACTGCCTTCCTCCCACAGGGTTCCACCTCCTAATGGCACCATGACCTTACCACACCATGAGTCTGTGGGACACACATTTCAAATCATGACAGATGGTAAGGAAAGGTGGATTGGAAAACTAGACAAATGTGAGTTTTATAATGTGGAACAAATGCATTCTCAGAAAAGTAGTATTTGAAATACATTTCCTCCAAACACTGAAAAGCTGCATTTATGACAAGAAAATTAAAATCTACCCAGCAAAGGATTCAATATGCTACTGAAGCACTGTGTCTATCATTAAAGGACCTGGCCTAGGGTTGACAAGTTGACTCAGCAGTTAATGGCACCTGTGAACAAACATAGACTTGAGTCTGAGTCCTAGAGTGCACGTGATAGAGAGAACTGACCCCATATGCCTACTATAGTACAAATGAGCCTGCTCACTCTTACATGATTTCTGTCTCTTTGTCTCTCTCTTTCATGAACATCTTCCCATATATTTAAACCTAAAATAATTTAAAGTTTTAATAAATAAAATAGAATAATAAATAATAAGTAGAAATGACCATTAAGGTGGTCATCAGGCTAACCATGTCTCCATCTTTAATAGAAGTCCATCAGCATTATGAAGCTACCGACCATGTTAATCCTGTCACATTAATTTTTGTTGTTGTTATGTGAGACTCACTCAGACATAGTCTCCAGGGCATAGATGATTCTAGACCTGATAAGTGAAAAGAAGTGCAAATCCCTTTAGAATACTGTTCTCTGCAGACATAACTTTGGCATTAATTATCTACTTGAGATGACTCAGGTCTCAGAGGATGCAGGGAAGGACCCTAGCAGGCTCAATAATCATCAAACTCTCTCTCCTGACTGGAGCCACTGAGTACCAGATGCTCTAAGAAGAGCCTGCATGTTCCTGGCCCAGGTCTCAGCTCTCCCTAGTGCTGGTTCCTCACACTACGCCTCTTCCTTTGGCCTCGAGGTAAGTCAGTGGGGTAGACAGCCGGGACCTCAGCACTGACTTGAGTCTCCCTTCTTCTTTAGTGATTCCCACATAGGATGGCAAAGAACACTCTCCTTTGGAAGGACTACTGTAGGAAATGATATGCAAAATATCAATGCCTTAAAATAGAACCACCTAGGAGACCATTCACATCCAAAATGAATTTGGAGAGAAAACTTTGTATATTGGAGCAAGATTTCAGCCAGTTTCTGGCAATATCTGCTCTCAATGAGTATTGTGAAGAGAAATGAAGGGATGCTACAAAAATTTTTGCTTAATGTTGCTAGTGAAATAAAACTTTCCTTTGCCTCTTGGCTAAGAGAGATCAAAACAAGGCAGTACTCAAGAAGGAGTCACTCACAGCTCTTGGTGTGACTCATAGGGGTCTTACTCTGCCTTAGCTCAAGTGCCTGTTCTATTGCTGACTCATATCAGATACGATTTATGCACTCAGAGTGTCATTTTTATTATCAGTATAGGGAACAAGAAATTATGTCTGATCTACAACAGTGTAGAGTTAGACAGAGGCAGTTGTGATGTCTAATAGTGATTGCCACATTGACAGCACCTAGAATCACCAGGGGATGTCTGCAAAGGATTATATAGATTAGGTCAACTAATATGGGAATTTTAACAAAAATATATAATATGGCAATATCTGCTCTCAATGAGTATTGTGAAGAGAAATTAGGGGATGCTACAAAAAGTTTTGCTTAAAAGAATACACAGAGAACAAAGTCAGAACAACAATCAACCATGACACGGTGGGTCCCTGGCCGTGCCTTAAATAAAATGAGTTAAGTAAGCAGCTAAATTTTCCATAAACTCGTGTTTCACAATGATACAGGAAATAACTTGAGAAAAACAAAATCCGAATAAAGCATTTGGAAAAATAAATAGAACTATGTTTGGATTATATATGAAAGATACTGCTGGCTCATCAGTCTAGATAGTGATGAAGATACTGCTGGCTCATCAATCTAGATAGTGATGAAGATACTGCTGGCTCATCAGTCTAGACAGTGATGAAGATACTGCTGGCTCATCAGTCTAGACAGTGATGAAGATACTACTGGCTCATCAGTCTAGACAGTGATGAAGATACTGCTGGCTCATCAGTCTGGATAGTGATGAAGATACTGCTGGCTCATCAGTCTAGACAGTGATGAAGATACTGCTGGCTCATCAGTCTAGACAGTGATGAAGATACTGCTGGCTCATCAGTCTAGACAGTGATGAAGATACTGCTGGCTCATCAGTCTAGACAGTGATGAAGATACTGCTGGCTCATCAGTCTACATAGTGATGAAGATACTGCTGGCTCATCAGTCTACATAGTGATGAAGATACTGCTGGCTCATCAGTCTACATAGTGATGAAGATACTGCTGGCTCATCAGTCTAGATAATGATGACTAGGCGCAGTGTACAGGATAGATGAGATCACACCTCTGTGTGCACTGGTGTGGGGCAAAGTTTAGAACTGGAGTTTGGTGAGCACGATGGAAGCGTATAGACTTTCATATCTGGCTGCCCCCATCATCTGTCTGTGCACACATGCATTTATCAAACAGCTGCCAGCATCAGGGAAGCTTTATTTCAGACCAAATTCCCAAGCTGCTCATCTGGCTAAGGGGAGGCCTGTGAGTGGCTGGAGGTGTAGAAGAAAGAAAGAGAGAGAGAAGAGTATTCCATTGTACATATCTTTATACTTCCATGCATAAAGGACACAGGATGTTTCTAATTCTTGGCTACTATAAATGATTCTGTAATGAACACAGGTATGCAGCCATCTCTTCTCCCCACTGGTTTAATTTCCTCTGAATATGTAATTCTGCGTCATATTCTGGTTCTATTCATGTTTTCTTGATCGATCTCCATACTAGCTTTCATCATGCCTGTGTTTATTTGTTGTCCTACCAACATTATTCAAGAGTTCCCTTTCCTCCACAGCTTCACCACACTTGCTAGTTCTGTCTTTGGCAGCAGCTGTTCTAACAGAAGCAAGGTGACAAGGATGTGCTCCCCATGATCTCGTGCTCATGTGGAATCCGAAACACTCAATCTTCTAGAACTAGAGAAAAGAACAGTGGTTACCAGGGTCTGAGGCAGTTGGGGTCCCTGAGGAAAGTCAGATAGTGAGGACCAATGCCCATGCTTGTCTTCCACATGTGCATAGTGGCATATGCATGCTAGAGAAAAAAGAGGGGGGAGAGAGATGCCTATAATATAGTATGAGTACTATGGTTAATTATGAACAATATTAAAAAGGTTTTGTAAACCAAAAAGTAACCATGAAAAGGTGACTCTCCATGTGGCACAATAAAGTCATGAACCTCAAAAAAAAAGTAATCTTAAGATAATATTGTATGTTCTTGGAGACATGATGTCACTCCATCACTGTACTGTCTAATCTTACTGGGAGACAGCTTCAAATATTTAGAGAATAAAATAAAGGTGACTTTGTAGCTGGGGCTGGAGATTCTACTGGCCACTTCTACCACCCCTCACTCCCTTTCCATGAAGAATGACAGGTATCCTCCTTTCCAGGTGCTTCCTGCAGAATTGGAATAAAGCTTGGGGTTTTGGAAATTAAAAGTTTTGAAGTGTAGCTTTTTGTTCCCCATTATGCATGAGGGGAAGATCGTTCATTAATTTAGAGGCCTGCATGAAGTTTCTATGTACATAGTGTAGTAACTTGAGCTCACAGGAAAGGCCCTAAACAATGACAAGGGTAACTCTCTTCATTCTAACACTTCCTTGAGAAAAGAGCAGTTCCGTACAATATGAAACTTTATGTTGGGTCCAGTAATGGCTGCAGAGAATTCAATCCAGTTTCTCATCAGGATTATGCTTCTCACAGCATGATTGAGGGAATCAAACACAAGCATGGGAGTTAATCAACATCAGAGCAGAGCAATAAGGTGGAAGAGCAATCTAGGATGATTCCCAATGTCACTCTTAGGCCCACACAGGCATATACATTGGTTCCTTCTAGTACACACACACACACACACACACACACACACACACACACACGTGCGCATGCACATATTTGTACAACAATAATATAAGAGTTCCCTGAAGGTAAGATAGTCATCCACCAAGACTAACTTGCAAGAGTGCAAATATTTGAATGATCCAAGCTGAGAAAGCTGGTGGGTGGATTGCTTTACTTAAGCTACTGCATGGATGAAACTGGATGACCAAATGTGAATGAAACAAGTTAATGACAAAACTGTAAATATACATTCTTCTAAGGTCTTGAAACTAGGTAAAATTAATAGAAAACAAGTAGAATATTGGTGCTAAGGAATGGGGATGGGTTGGACAGAGGGATAATTCATTAGATCTACTTTGAAGTGGATATATGTAAAGCTCCAGAGGTGGATGGTGGTGACAGTTGACAGTAACTATATTGATTACAACCAGATTACATACTTAAACTTTATTAACAATGAGTTTAATATCATGTATACATTAATGAATTCCACTTCATTGCTTACCAGTAGAAGGAGTTCACAGAGCCGAGCATCTGCATTACACATCTCAACCTCCAACTTGCCTTTTCAGTCCCCAGCATCCTTAATCTACCTCAACTTAAAGAAAACAGG
This sequence comes from Typhlomys cinereus, assembly GCA_023101885.1. Lineage (NCBI taxonomy): Eukaryota > Metazoa > Chordata > Mammalia > Rodentia > Platacanthomyidae > Typhlomys > Typhlomys cinereus. The sequence continues at coordinate 44,426 of JALPQD010000926.1, read as the reverse complement.
GAGCTATCTTTTCCTTAAATACATTCTCGAGGGGCTGGAGGGGTAGCTCAGGGGTGGCTCAGGGGTTAAGCCTCTGCCTTCCAGGTGGAAGGTTCTGAGTTCATGATCCTAGACCCCATGTATAGAGCCGGGTGGAAGCGGGGGCGGCCTGCGTTTCTGGTCCTGGTAGGGCGGAGCCTGTGAGTCCCGGGGCAGAGTAAACAAGGAGGAGGTGGAGGCGTCCATGGTGGTTCCCGAATTCGTCCGTGGTTCTACACACACACATGCGCACATACATCACACATGCACACGCACACACATACATCACACATGCACAATTGAATAAATAATAAAATAATTTTTTTAAAAGCTTTAAAATACATTCTGGAAAGAGATGTGCCAGGTACTAGTTGCCGAATCCCTGGGGGGGAGGGGGACACGGCAGGGGCTTCGTGGGCTCGAGGCCAATGGATGAGCAGGCGACGGGGTCATCACCCTGACCCCAGGAGTCAGGTGAGAAGCAGCAGGCAGAGGAGGAGCTGGCTGCAGACTCAGCTTGATTCAGGAAGTGGTCAGGATCCAATCAGGTGTGGCCATCCCTCTGCTTGGGGACAGCCACCAATCATTTGACTGTTTACTAGGTGTCCATTGCAGGGGTAGGTTAGATGGCCGCTTCCCATTGGTTGTTCGTCCCTCCTTCCCATTGGTTGTTCGTCCTTCCACCCGTATGGTTCCTCTACTGGGACTTGTCCAGGGCATGTCCGTACCGGGAGCCTGGTTAGGGCCTCCCTGAGTTGGTAGTGCCACAAGGTACAAGGACATGAGAGCAATATGAATAGGATGAAAGACTGTGGGGACTTTCTTTTAATGAGAAACTGTGGGAGCAAGAGAAGCAGAGTGAAACATTCATGTAAGTACATTCCAGGCTGAGTTTATGAAGTTTATGAGGCCTCTTTAGATTGTTCAGAAGGTTTAGGATATTTAAACTCTAACTCTACTTGAAAGTTAATTCCTTGGAAGCACGTGGAATCATCCAGATATTAGATAACTACTCAAAATACTTACAAGAATATTTTACTAATGCTGTAGGCGTTTTGAGGGTGTTGCCATGGAGTTATACTCAAAACTTGTCTTTTTCGGGCTACTGAATCCATGAACTCCTTGCACAAGTGTCTACTTCCACACCTACATGAGATTTGGCCTATCGGCATTTCACTATGGAAGGCAGAATATCTCAAGAGGCTACATATCTCCCTGAGAAACTGTTGAGCATTAATGACATATTGGAAAGGAAGGGAAGTAGCTTTCTTCCCCTTTCCCAGTAGTGCACATCCAGGGATACATCATCTGTGATCCAGCAAGTGCTCAGATACATGTTAGTACAAGCAGCCCAGATGAAGCTCAGCAGGCCACACCCAAAAAAATATAAAAATAGGAAGGAGACTAGTTAGGAAAAAGGTTTAGTGTGGGAAAAGGACAGGAGATAGAATTGGGTTATAGGAGGTAAAAATAACAAATTTATTGTGTTCATATCTGAAAGAATTAAAAAATCAATTGAAAGAGCATCTTTCTCTTTCCAGGCACAGGTAACATCCATGGTCATGAAAGAACAAAATGTGAGTTTCCCAAGTGCATTTGTCCTGGTGGGCTTCTCAGATCACCCGTGGCTGGAGATCCCCCTCTTTGGAGTGGTCCTGGTCTCCTCCATCTTCACCTTGATGGGGAACAGCTCCATCATCCTCCTCTCCCTGCTGGAGCCCAGACTGCAGACGCCCATGTACTTCTTCCTGGACAACCTCTCCCTGCTGGACCTCGCTGTCACCTGCACTACTGTACCACAGCTGCTGGACAACCTCTTGAATCCCGAGAAGACAATCTCTGCCTGGGGCTGCATCGCGCAGGTCTATATTTTCAGCTGGACCGGCTGCACCGAATGTGCCCTGCTGGCGGTGATGGCCTTTGACCGCTATGTGGCCATCTGTAGGCCTCTCCGCTATGCTCTCATCATGCATGCCTGGGCATGTGTGTGGCTGGCAGCTACATGCTGGGCCAGTGGCCTGACCAATTCTCTGCTCCAAGCCACACTCATCCTCCAGTTACCCTTTTGTGGGAAAAACACACTGGACCACTTCTTCTGTGAAATGCCTGCTCTAAGCAAGCTGGCCTGTGGAGACACCACTGCTAGTGACCTGTCCCTGGCTATGGGAGGGATTCTGTTTTCAGTAGTGCCTCTGCTGATCGTGCTCATCTCCTACATCTTCATTGCTAGGGCTGTGCTGAAGTTACCGTCAGCTGAGGGGAGGCACAAGGCCTTCAACACCTGCAGCTCCCACTTGCTGGTCGTCACCCTGTTTTACGGCCCATGCATCTACATGTATCTGCAGCCTCCAGCCAACAGCACTCAGGCCAAGTTCATGTCCTTATTCTACTGTGTCATCACCCCGCTGCTCAATCCTCTCATCTACACGCTGAGGAACAAAGATGTGAAGGCTGCGTGGAGAAGGGTCCTATTACAGTCCCGGGGTGGGTGAGAGTGTTTTCAATCCACATAATCTCTCCTCATGTCCTAGAATAGCCAAGGGCCCAAATCTTTTTGTGCTTGGCAAGTCTGCTTTTCCATGCACAATGGATTCCAGGACAGAGTCCCATCTCTCAAGATTAACCGTTCTGTTATACTGTTATACTGGTGAGTATAATTTTATGAGAAAATTCTTCTGAAGTCTCAGTGCTTTCTGTCTTATCTTATAGATACGTTTGTGGTCTTTGCTTGATTTTTCTATTTCATCCTACATTTTTGCAGATTAGAAATGGCTCTCTGATTTTGTGTGTTGATAGTGGACATGCCACTCTATGTGCCTAAGAAGCACCTGGCATGGAGCACAGAACTAAAGGACATTCATGATAGGGCAGGGCAAAGCCTTCCCTCGTGCAGATGTGAGGACAAAACCTAAATACTGTAATTTTTGTTGCTTTTCTTTACATTTATTTATTTACGTTGAATGTGGATGTGTGTAATACATATGTGCCTGAATAAAATAAAAATATAAAAAGTAACACTGAGTGAGGCATGGTTACACACCCCTGTAATCCCATAACTTAGAAGACTGAAGCAAAAGGATCGCCATGACCGTCCAAGCAGCCTAGGTTACAGAGAGGACCTATCTTAATTTATTTAATTTACCTAGTTGTACAAGCTCAATGGATAGTTACCTTCGCCCCCTCCTCCTCCTTCCCTGTTCTCCTCCCTCTCCCTCTTTCCCTCTCTCTTCCCTCCCTTCCTTCTCCTTCCTCCCTTTCCCTTCCTGTTTCCTCCATCCATCTCTTTCTCCCCCCTTTCCTCTCTTCCGCTCCTCTCTTGGTGTCTCCTGCCTGCTCCCTCCCATCCTCCAGAACATCTGTTTACATGGCCCTGAATTTCCCTCTGAGTCATTTACACTAGTGAGGGTTCAGGACTCTGTGACATACCTTAGGGCCCCTTCTTGGGCCACCCACTAATATGGGAACTCTGTTATATCTGTTTAACCCCTTGCCTCTAAGCCTAAGGCCATCTCCCTTGAGATCTGCACTAGTCTATAGGAGCTTGTTGACATGTCAGGCATTATGCAGCTCAGACTTAAGTCTTGGGCTGCCACAACCCAGACTTAGGCAGAATATCTTGTCCATCAGTGGCTCTCCCCATCTTTAGGCTCTTACAGTCTTGCTACTCCCTTTCACAAGACTCCCTAAACTTTAGGATGAGGAGCGATTTGGCTGGTCTGGTTCTGGTGAACAATGTAGGTCTTTGGTGTTCTGAACTATGGTTGGTCATTGTTTTCAGTTTTGCAGTTCCTGCCCTGCTTGGCTGCATCCTGACTGGGTGTTGAGGTTATTCCCTGATCAAAGATAAAAGGCTGTTTAAAAGAAGGTCTTAATATAAGAAGAGGCTTAAAGGCAGAGGGAAGGATTGAAGTAGGGCACAGTAGTGAGTGGGGTCAGTCTTACTTTTTAAAAAGCATGAGCATTTTTCACATTCTTGTCAACCATTTCAATTTTTGGCATTGCCTATCTAATCAGTTTTAAAACAAGTCACTTGATTTTGACAATGAATTTAAATTTTGCTGTACATTTTGAGAATTCCTTGTACATCCATCATATATTCAGATACTTTCTACCATATCAGTAGTGCATTCACTGTGCTGAATGTTATCTTTAACAAATACTTCTCTACTTTTCTTTCCTTGCCTTTCAGCATAAACTCTCATTTCTGTCATTCTTTCTTGTTCTTTTTGGCTGTAATCAGCCAGCATCCTTCGTGAAAGATAATGGTCTTCCTGTGGACCTGCTCGTGTTTGTATCTAGTGTGCTCTGGTCATATTTGTCCACTAGTAATTTTCGTCACCCTTGAAACTCCTCCTTCTGGTTCCTTTCCTCAACCTAAATTCACTTTACATCCTCATACAAATATCCTTGCCCAGACAAATGTCAAAGTGTTTTTTCTATTTTCTTCTATTTTGGATTTTGTCATCTTACAATATTTAATCCACCTTGAACTGATTTTTGTGGATTGTATAAGAAGATGTAAGTCAAGTTTTATTCTGTTACATGTTGTCATGGAGTTTTATCAGAACCATTTACTCTACAGCATGCAATTTCCAATAAATGGGTGTTTGCTCCTCCACCAAAGTCACCTGCGTGCCAGCGATGGAGCTTTATCAGGTTCTTTATTGTGTTTCATTATCACGGTGTCTGTCTTGTGTGAAGATCTTGTTCATAGAGCCATGAAGTATATGTTGGAATCAAGTGGTGTGATACTTCTGGCTGTGAAATATAACCCAAAATTACAATGAGATATCATCTCTACCCAATGATAATGAGTATGCTAAAACAGACAAAAAATGACAATGCTGGCAAAGATGCGGTCAAAGGGGATCTGTCGGATGCCCATTCACATGAAAACTTGCCTTGAGAAAACAGCATTCATGAGGAAAGATTGATTTTGAAATTCATAGCTGCAACAGTCTCAGTTCATGGCCACTAGCCACAAAGCTTTGGGCCTGTGATGAGGCTGAGCATCAAGCAGAGTGCATTGTGACAAAGGTGGGGACATAAAGGGACAAAGAAATGGGCCAGAAACAACACATGCCTTTCAAAGTCACACAGCGGCACTCACTTATGCATTGTTGAGGGAATGTGAACTATCATATCCATTGTGGAAAACCACATGGCGTTTTGAAAATGGAAGAACTATATAATGCAGCAATCCCACTACTGTGTGTTTGCCAAAAAGAAATGAAATCAGCACATAGAAAATATCTGCACTTACAGGTTTGTGTGTTCTCAGTGACTAAGCTGCAGAATCAAACAAGGTGCTCCATCCATGGATGAATGGACAAGAAACATGGTAGAAATACCTACAGCGGGACACTATCCAGCCACAAGAGAACCAAATCTGCTACTAGCACCCACATGTTGGAACTGGAGACCCTGATAGAAAATGGAATGGAGCCAGGCATCCCCATGACTTAACCCAGAGATGGAGCTTAGAAAGTCTGAGATCACAGGCCTGTGAGCAGACAGTGGCCCTGTGAGGCCTAGGAGGGAAAGTGCAGGGAAAGAAGAAAGGAAACAGAACACACAAGCTTCAGCCAGAGAGGAAAGAATAGTTATGCTCTGGGGCACAAAGGATGCATCAGTTTCATGTTCGTGACACTGAATAAATTCAAGGCCCAGGAAGAATAAAGCATTTATCATGCTCACAGTTTCAGGTTAGCAGGAGAGTTCACACCAGCATCAGGAGCCAAGGGAATTGGCTGCATTACCCCACGTGAAGAACTGGGATCTGCTAGTCTGCCAACTTTCAGCCAGTTCATGCCATCTTCTCTTCCTGCACAGGAAGTAGCCCTACCAAGTATGGACACAGTCTTTCCACATCGATTAGATAAGATCCCATAGGACTGCTCATGGATTTCCTTGATGAATTCTTTATAGGTATGCTTAAGGGCTCAGTTATCGACTGTCAAGTTGACATTTGCATCTAACTGGTAAGAGAATAATCACAGTTAACAACGTTATATATTCAAAGCACTTATCAAAGAGGATTCTGAATATTCTCATGAAAAATCTTAAGTTCAGTAGCTTAAGTTATTCAACAAAGAATGTACATATTCACGAGAAAATCACACTGCATCCTATGAAATGTGATTATTATTTGTCAATAAATATACTAACAAAAAATTTAAATGGGGCAATATAGGATGTAAAAATACTGGGAAAGTGTGTCCTCATACATAAAAAGGAACTTGGGGTAGGAGGAAAGTTTTTCAGGAAAAAGTCTTTCATTTGGAGGAGAGAAATGAGGTAGAGTAAGGCAGGTAAAAAACAACAAAAAAATTGCAATTTTAAGTAATTTAAATTAAAAAAATAGTCCCCTGATGGCTTTATAAACTAAATAGAATAATACCTTCATGCAATGTGCAAACTAAAATAAGACAATCACTCAGAGCCAGTATTAAAGCTCTCAGATGTTAGGAGACGCTCTACATGCTATATCACCAGGTCTGACAAAGTCACCAAGCAAATAAAGATTACTAGCCTATAGGAGCACATTGGTTCACAAAGTCACCAAGCAAATAAAGATTACTAGCCTATAGGAGCACATTGGTTCTCGAAGGAAACCAAAACCGACAAATGTTTTCCAAATACATCTCAACAGTTGAGCATAATACACACAAAGCTGAATGAATGAGAAATCTTCCAAACAGATGCAAATTAAAGCCAGAGCACAATGGCTTTCAAGTACCAAAATTTTCTGATTTTCTTAAGAATCTTAAACTATTTGGAGTTTGCTTTTGAAAAGGATAAGGGATAAGGGTACAGTACATGTAGATATCAGTACTCCAGCCCCATTTGTTGAGGATGCTCCAGTTTGTACTCTTGGCATCTTTTTCAAAAATCAGGTACTATAGGGGCTGGAGAGGTGGCTCAGGGGTTAAGCCTCCGCCTTGCAGGCAGAAGGTCCTGAGTTCGGATCCCAGATCCCATGTATAGACGCCAGGCGGAAGCGGGGGCGGCCTGCGTTTCTGGTCCTGGTAGGGTGGAGCCCGTGAATCCCAGAGCAAAGTAAACAAGGAGGAGGTGGAGGCGTCCATGGTGGTTCCCGAATGCGTCCGTGGTTCTACATACACACACACACACACACACACACACACACATACATGCACAATTGAATACATAATAAAAAAATTTTTAAAATCAGGTAGTGTAGTTGTGTGTGTTTGTGTCTTAGCCTTCTACTTTACTTCATTGCTATGCATGCATATATGTTTCATGTTAGTATCATATTGCTTCCATTACTGTGGCTCTGTAGCCTACAACTTGAAATCACTATTTCTTCCTTTTCTAACTTACAGAATGATTTGAGAAGCACTGATTTTAGTTCCTCTTAAAACACTGGAAGAATTCTTCACTAAATCCATCTGGACCTAAATTTGTCAAGTCAGGAGATTTTTGTTGTTATTATTGCTTCAATCTCACTTATTCTTATAAATTGGTTTAAGTTATATCTTCTTTTTTTAATTTCAGTAGACTGTATGCATTTAAAATTTCACCCATTTCTTTTATGTTTTCCAACTTAATGGAATATGTTTGTAAAGTGTACCCTTACAATTCTGAAGCTAACTGATATTGGTTGTGATATCTCCTTTTCACCTCTAAATTTATTAACTTGTGTTATCTCTCTCTTTAATTCTTTCCATAGAAATTTGGTTCATGGATTCTTTGTATTTTTTATTTCTATTTCATTAATTTCTGCCTCAGTCTTAATTATTTCTCCCATCTACTGTTTGGGGTTTTAGTTTGTCTTGTTTTTCCAAAACCTTAAGAGCTATTATCATTATTTGCTTATCTGATTTTTAATAAGGCACTGAGAGCTACAAACTCTCTTGGGAATACTTTTACCATATCTCATAGGGTTTTGTATGTTAAGTTTTCGTTTTTACTCAATTCCAGGGATTATTTATATTTCCTTCCTTGATTTTTTTCAGTGATCCCTGTAATAGTATGTTATTTAATCTCAATGAGTTTGTGTATATTTTATAGATTCCTTTCCTGATGATTTCTATTTGTGTTCCATTGTGGTCAAATAGAATACAAGAAGTTATTTCAATCTTCCTGTATTTATTGAGATTTTCTTTGTGTCTCAAAATTTACTTTAGAGAAAGTTCCATGAGCTGATGAGAATATATATTTTGTAGTGTTATTTTGTAAATGTCAGTTTATCCATTCAATCTATGATGTTATTTAATTCAAAAGTTTTTTTGTCTACTTTAGCCCAGATGATCGGTCAATTGGTGAGAGTAGTATATTGAAGTCACTCACTATTACTGTGCTGTGGTTATTTCAAGACTTTACATATAATAGGATTTGTTTTGTGGAAGTGGGCACACTCCATTTGCCTCATATACGTATAGAATTGGCATGTCCCTTTGACAGATTGTTCCCTTAGTCAGTTTAAAGTTTTATGTTTCCATCTTGATTTCTTCAGTGACCCATTCATCGCTTGATAGTTTTTCATTTAACTTTGATGAGTTTGTGTGTGTTCTGACTAGTTTGGGCTTGAAGTTCAGTTGTGGGACCACTCAGCTGGGTAGCTGAAGTAACCTCTGTGGCCTCAGGCCTGAAGAAATGGTGAGCACTCCACATGGGTCTTTCTTGCAGCAACAGGAGTTGAGTTGCTAAGAGCTAGAATAAGTGCTGTGTCTGGCCTGAGACACAGGTGGGTACCCTGTGAGGTTCTGCATGTGGCAGTAGGGGTTGAGGATTATTAGGGGTGAGGCTTTCTGATATTAATATTTTAATCAAGCAAAGGATTTGTGAGCATATAAAAAGTAAATAGTAATTGTGAACATGCGGGAAGTCCATATTTTAAAGAAATTGATAAATCCAGCAGTCTGTAAAGATAATACAGATCAATAAACTATTTTGTTGTTAAAGTAATGACTTCTTTCTGGATTACACACTTCATCGAATCTTTCTTTTTAACATCCTTCAAGGAACCTCTTTAAAACTTGCAATATTTTTCCATTAATTTTGCCTGAAGTGGAAATAACCAACACTCCAGCAGGAGGCCACACTCCTTTTCTCTTCATAACCAGGTTGGCCTAGGCCTAAAGCCCATGGGAGCACAATGATCATCTGTGAATGAAATCTGTTACATTTTAAGGATCTAGAAAGAGCACAGAATGAGTGACAAATATCATCCAAATGTGAACGAATTGTGCTACGAGTAGACTTCATGACCATTCTTTCTTTATGGAGAGCTTTTAACCACAGTGCCCTGGTTAGAATGCCCATGGTGGCCAAGAAAGAATTCATAATCTAACCTAAGCACCTTTACCTTCTCCATGATTGTAAGACCCTAAAGATGGGGCGGACCAACAATACGCAAGATATTCCACATAATCGGACTTTGCATGACCTGCATAATGGCGACATGTCAACAACCCCCCAAAGTCTAGCATGGATCACTGGTAGTAGGATCCTTAGAGGCAAGGAATTAACAGTCATAATAGAGTTCGCATACTAAAGCAGAGCCCAAGAAAGGGCTCCTGGCTATGCCACTGAGTCGTACACCTCACTAGGATGGAGGACTCAAAGGAAGGTTTGGCATTCACACAAAAGGATGCTCCAGGGGATAAGAGGGGGAAGGGAAAGGCACCGGAGAAGAGGAGGGAGGGAGGGGGTGAAAGGAAGGGGAAAAGGGGAGAGAGTGTAAGTGGGGACTGTGGAGAGGTGGAGGGAGGGAGAGGGCAGGATGGCGATACCTATCAAGCTTGTATGATTTGGAAAAAAATAAAATGTGGGAGAAAAAAAGAACTTTTTTAATTCTTTGTCACTTTCACACATAAACACAATGAATCTATGTGTTTTCACCCCTTCTACATATCCCTGCCTTTCCTCCTGTCCCGCTTCAGACATTCTTCTTTCAAGTCAGTCTTCCTCCTACATATGCACTTTTTTTGCATGTGTGATCCACTATGTTTCATCTGAGATGTCTACACTGGTAATTGCCCAACTGTTGGGGCTTGAATCAGTAGGTAAATTGTTGAGTAGAGAAACTTTCCTTCTCATGTCTGACATTAACCTTCAACAGTCCCTCAGGGTGGTCTATTATTTCTTGAGATCTTCCCTTCTCAATGGTGCAATGTTGGCAGCCAACTATTGTGTGGGTCTTGTGGAAGTGGGCATTGCTTCATTGAGTTCTTAGGTGCGACAGCCCAGTCATGACCAGAGAATATTCTCAGGCAGTACCACTCCCCATCTCTTACATTCTTACCACCCCTCCTCCACAATGTTCTCTGAGCCTTGAGATGGGATAATTTTATGACCCATTTAGAGTTGAGACTCTGCACTTAGGCCAGCTGTGCTCTCTGCATTGCACTTCTTCCATTGCATGAGGATACTTTTTGGTAGAGTGCTGAGAACTTCTGTAATCTATGGGCATAATGTTAAGTACTTAGACACCTGCAAAGAACTTCCAAATAGACAGCTGAAGTTACACGTTTCTATTTAAAGAAAACTTAGTCACATGTAATCAAGAAATATTTTAACAAAGTTTTACTATCTGGACATGAGACTGCCCATGTCACATTCTATGACAGACCCCTTGAACATGATGATACATGCTTTATTCGTCTTCCTATCTGCAAGTCACCAAGGATGTCCCCCAAGGCAAAGACAATTTAGACACAATAAACTAGAAGAAACATTAATCCCTCTAAAATACTTTTATGTGCAAATATACCCTTGGAGTTAATTGTCAACATGAGATAGGCCTCAGAGGATCAGGATCTGAGGGATCAACCTCAAGAGACAGATGATTATCATCAAAACTCTGTCTGTCTAGGTTCTGATTAATCTGCCTTCTGTTCACTTTAGCCTCAGACCTTTGCAGACAGCCTGCAGTCAGTTCTCTGGCCCAGTTCTCAACTTTTCCAGCATTGACTCCTTGGTCTACATCTCCTTCTCTTTAGATCTCAGAGTAAGTGACTGGTGGCCAGCAATGGACTTCTTTCTCCTGTATTAAACTCCAAAGGACTGTCAAGGGCAACTCTTACCCACCTAGAATGGGCCACTCTTGAACCCAGTTCTGAAAGCTTTCCCATTCACACAGGGATTTTAAGTCTGAGACGTAGTAGAGACTGGGAATTTTCTACATTTCAACACGCTAGTAGCAAATGAAATTTCAATTTCAAAAAGAGAAAACTTCTTTTATGCTTAAAAGGCAAAATATCTCAGGATTCATTAATCCTGTCATCATTAATTTTTAGGCAATGCACTCTATAAGTTTTGCAAGCCAACCATCTATGAAGCTTCTATTATCTCATATTCCATGATATCCAAATAACTTCAGAAAATTCAAATTTTAAACCAAGTCTAAAATGATAAGTAGCATTTGGCAAAAGAAATGGAATGAGGTTTGATTACAGGTTAATGAAATATCATTTGCAAGGGCATATAGATGGAAACAACTGCAGGCACCGTAGGATACATCACCCCGACTTTTTCCTTGGAGAAGGAATTGGGCTGAAATTATAGAAACTAACTAGAGTAACCCCAAAATTTACTGATTCATTTATGCACTAGCTAAAGTTAGATATTAAGGAGATAAAGAAAAAACTTAACCATAGATCAAATGCCAAATGCTCAGAAAGCAGAAAGAAGGAGAAAGATAGTGGTCATAGAAAAACACAAGAATGGAGGAAAATAAGGGGTGGGGATATGAAATTAAAGAGAAGATGATTATTAGTCAAGGACTTATTCATGTCATACAAATCCTACTTTCCAAAAGTAGGACTGAATTTTAGGTGTAATTACCCCCATAGCAAATGATAATATATTATTTAGATAAAACCAGTCCACTTCCTGTATTGATATATTTTCATTTAGAAACCAGAGTACTAAGAAGAATAACATAAAATCAGAACAATGGTGCTATTGTCAAGTAGTGACACCAGTAATCATTCTGTAATGCTGTTTATCACAAGACTCTGGTCAAGCAGTCTTCGGTTTTATTTATGGAATCAAAAGGCTATTTCTTCAAGAAATTGTTCTAAATACAACCTATAAAATGTTTATTCTCCACATAAATATAAGACAAAACAAAGAAATATCCAAAAACAAAGTCATACATAGCCCATCATTCAGTTAAATTTGCAAGAGGAAATAATATGCAATTTGAATGCATATGCTCAAAAGGAACAAATGTAAAGCTGACATAGTCCACAGACAACTGCACACAAGTCAAAAGAAGAGGCTATCAGAGAAAAACTGCCACATCTAAAAAAAATACTTATGGTGATTTTTCCTAGGAATAATGAAGAAGTTCAAGACTTTGGTGATGTCCAAGACCAAGGACACTGAGGTCTCCAGCTGGTTGTTCAGCTCCTCTGGAGGCAGGAGTAGAGTTAAGAGCCTTTTATGACCAGTGACAATCATTATCTTTCTGAGCGTAACTTCAAGGAGTAAATCTTCCCCACCCCACCCCACCCCCGTCTCCAGACTTCTTTTTCCAAACTTAGTTCAATTTATCCCATTAGCAAATACAGTCAGGAATTATAATTTCAAACATTTATAGTTTGTAAGACCACAAAAGTACATCAAGTAAGATAAAATAATAAAAAAAACGGCTCCTCAGATATACACCCAGATAACTGTGATATTCACAGTCATTGTAAGTTGCTATCTGGAGACCCACCGTCACAACCAGCCTGGTAAGCGTTGGGTTTACTTGCTGTTTTACATCTAATGGTGTCTGTGTAATGACTTTAGGGCAGCCTGGACCTGGCGCATATGTTTACCCGTATGTGCATGTATGGTTTGTTCCCTCAACTGAGAGTGCAATGGCCTTCGTTACTGCTTGTGATTTGTTTTAGTTTGAAATCTATTTTGTTAGACATTAGAATAGCAATTCCGCTTGTTTTCTGGTTCTATTTGGTTGCAGTACCTTTAACAGTCCTTTCGCCCTAAGGCAGTGCCTGACTTTTACGGTAAAGTGTGTTTCTTGGAGGCAGCAAATTGATGGGTTGCAATTTTTAAACCAAGACTATGTCTTTTGATTGGGGAATTGAGCTCAGTAATGTTTAATGTTATTATTGATAAATGTTTATTGTTTCCTGTCATTTTGTTGGTTTGTGGTACTTATATTGTGGTATTATATTGTGGACAATATACCTATTGTCCTGGTATTATTCTTCCCTGTAATCTTTTGGGTGCATTTATCCTTCTTTTCAGTAGTCATAGAGTACTTTAGCCTGTTTTTGTCATGAAAAATTTTTTTCACCTTCACTTATAACTGATAATTTTGCTGGACATAGTAACCCGGGCTGGCACTTGTGTTTACTCATGACTTGAAGTAGGCCTCTCCAGTGCCTTCTGGCTTCATGGTTTCCACTGAGAAGTCAGCAGTTGCTTTGAAAGGCTTACCATCATAGGTGATCTTCTTTTCTCTCTAGCAGTCTTCAAGAATTTTTTCTTTAGTCTGCACCTGTAGTGTTCTGACTATTACGTGTCATGGTGTCTTTACAATTTTGTCCACTTGGCATTCTGTATGTCTTTTGTATTTAATGTAGTATTCTATATGCCTCTTGTACTTGTATGTATTTGCACCTCTTTACTTAGATATGGGAAATTTTCATCTATGATTGTATGGAAGATATGCCCGTCACTTTTATCCCTGAGTTTTTTGCTCTCTGATTCCAATGATATATAAGTTTGACTTCATTATGATTTCTTAAAGCTCCTATATACCTGTTTATATATTTGTTGATTTATCAGCATTTTTGACCAACTTATCCAATTACAACATCTTGTTTTAAATTTCTGATATTCTGTCTTCCACTTGGTCTGTTCCATTGGTGGGAATTTTCATTGAATTTTTAATTGTACTTGTGGAGTTTTTTATTCCAAGTTTTATTTCAATTTGAGTTTTTTTGATATTCATGTCCTCATTGTCTTCTTTGTCTCGTTTAGCTGATTGCCACTGTTTTTGCAGTCTTCCTACTGTCCGTTGCTTTCCTCTTTGCATTTGTTTATGCATTCATTGATCTTTCCTCAGGATTCTTGATCATATTTATACTTGATCTTGGGACTTCATTACCTCAATTGTGCTTTCTTGACTCTAATCCACAAAGTTATTCTCATTGGAGTCAGACATTATAAGATAGATGATTTTTGGAGGAGACATAGTTTCCTGTTTTTACAATTTGTGTTTTTACAGTATGACATGAGCATCTGGGATTAGGTCTTTGGTTACACCCTTTGTTTTCTGATTCTGAAACTCCTGCATCAAATGGGGTTGTAAATCTCTCTTAGTTGTATGCACTGCTTTCCTGAATGTGGATGGTTAGTGTTGTTTGATGGTTGGTTGTTGTTAGGGCCAGTGGGTGCTGATTTGAGGGCAGAGTGGTTGTAGTTCATGTAGAGTTCTGATGTTAATATGGAGGTGGTAGGGTCTATGATCTGATTTTAGCTGATAAAATTAGTATTGGAAGTTAGATTTGGTGGATGAGGTTAAGTATTAGAATACTTTGAAAAGACAAAATGGGGTGCATCCGCAGATTTTAGAGTTTTTTAAAGTTATGAAAGCTTACAATTATCTAGTTATAAAAGCATCTTGGGAGGGATCCAACATGGTGAGGCAGGGAAGGACTTAAAAACCAGAAGTCATGGATATATAGGGTGTGGATAAAGTATATGGAAATTTATGAAGAACTGGGTGGAGAAATAAGGTGCCTGCTGAAAACCTAGTTGAGCTCTATAATGGTGAATGAACTTTGGGTTAAATATTAGAATAGCTTTGAAAAAAAGATATAGGTGGATAAATCTGGAAATGAAGGCTTAGGGTTTGTTAGTATCCACAGGTTTTAGAGTTTGCTGAAGCTATGGAGGTTAGTTGAGTGCCTAGCTATACTTGAAGCAGGGAGGAAGTAAGTATGGAGAAGCAGGGCATGACTTAAGAACCAGCAGAGGTGGGTATATGGAAAGGGGTATAATGTATGGTAACTTTTAGTGAGCTGAGTGGAGAAGCAAGGATAGTGGTACAAAATCTAGTTGAGCTCTATGACTTGGCAGATGAGATTCAAAAGCAGAATAATTTTGAAAAAAAATAGTGGGTAAAGTAGGTGGGGTTGAAGAGCTAGGGTTTTCTTAGAGTCCACTGATTTGAGAGGATGTTAAAGCTCAAAAGGTTGTATTTACTAAATTATATTGGCAGCAGGGAGGAGATATATAAGTATGCAGAAGCAGAGAAGGACTTAAAGAAGTACTTAAAGAGTATGTATATGGGGAGCAAATGAGGAAATTTGCATCAACTGAAAGAAACAAAGATAACGCTCTGAAACCCAGTTCAATTCTAAAGCTCGTTCAGGGACCCAATCATCTTAAGGTTTATTCAAGAATGGAGATTATATGAACTAAAATAGGAACTGAAAAGGGTATTTCTTATAACTTGCTGATAGAGTTGCCCTGGTTAAAAGGTAAGTTCTCAAGAGCCTGTGTTGGGTATAAGCAGTTAGTAGCCTTTGGCTTCTGTGGCATCTTGATTCCCTTCAGTAGATTCCTTTCCTGTGCTCGGTTACTGAGAAGCCATAAGTCCTTACCAGCTGTTGCCTGCGTGCCCAGGACTGGGCCGTGGCCCCTTCCTGCAGTCTCTGTACATTGTCCCCTCAGGGACAATGGTTCCACAGCTCGAAGCTGGGAGCTGGGATGGAGATGACTTACTCTACTCCAGTCCTCAGAGTTGATGTCAGTGCTGATGCTGAGGAAGTGACAGCAGCACCATGGAGAGGGTTACGGAGGGCGCCTGCTGTCCGTGCTGATCACAGAGAGTGAGAAAGTAGTTTTTAGTGAAGAGACTATTTCTGTCTTGTGAGGCTCTATAGCTTTAATCAACCTTATCTCCTACGTGGCTTCTATACCATCGACGTGGAATCCCCCAGAGGTTTTCTTTTCATTTCTTTTCATTTCCCTCCTGTTATTATCTCCTTGTGGGAGGAACAAACACTATAGTCTGCCTCCCTCTTTTACTACGTTTTCATTCTGTATTTGAAAGTCAAAATCTACTAGTTGAGAATCATTCCTGTGGCCTTGTCAAAATTCTGAATATTTCTCCAAAATCGGGGGTATTCTATATATGCAGTTGAGTTCTTTCTAAAAGTTCTGTGGGTCCTTATTTGG
Source organism: Typhlomys cinereus (assembly GCA_023101885.1). Taxonomy (NCBI): domain Eukaryota; kingdom Metazoa; phylum Chordata; class Mammalia; order Rodentia; family Platacanthomyidae; genus Typhlomys; species Typhlomys cinereus. The sequence goes on along the minus strand of JALPQD010000926.1, from coordinate 28,235 downwards.
TTTTGTTGGATTTTTTTAATATGATCAAACTCTGTAGCTTGTATTCTCTAGTTCTTCCAGGATGGGTTGTTTCTATTGACCCAATTGAGCCATTCCCCAACTATTTGGATTCTAACTGGAGCCCACTTGCAGCACAGCTTCTGCAGACTCCGTGTTCTGTGCAGTCTTACACCAGAGGCACTGTAAAGTCTCAGTAGCCTGTAACCAACATTTCTTTCTTGTTAGTAAGGTATTCACAAGGGTTTGAATATCTATCCAAGAGGAATAACGAGTTTGAAAAAAGGAATGAATGAGCATGTTCTCTTTGTCATCTCCATATGTCAGGTTCTACCTTTCCAGCTGAGCTTTAAAAGAAGGGGCTGTAAGCTCAGTAATATCCTACCAGCTGTCCATCCTCATTCAAACCTGTTAGGGCACGACATGTCTTACGCAATTTTGTCCTTCCCTCAAACACAATATGCCCTGACCCAGTTGGGTTTCCTGATAGCTCCTAAAAGGAAACAAGTAAAATTACTTCAAAAATGAGCAGACAGGAGTACCACAAATCAAAACAGCACAGCAATATGGGAGATCTGAGGGAGCAAAGTGGAGACGTAGGAGTATGGTGACATCGGAAAAGATTCTGGGCCAAAAGTTGCAAATTTTGTAGGATACAAGAGTTAGCATTCAAAGGAGCCAACAAAATTAAAGAGAATGAACCCCAACAAGACTTACAGCGAGCACATTAAAATTCCACTAGCACAAAGACCACAGAGAGAAGTGGGGGCACCAGAGAAGTAGCACTTCACACGCAGAAAATCTTCATGACAGTCAGATTTCCCCTAACAAACTCTATTATTGGAAACTAAGTGATGATGAAAATGTGGAGAAATTGGAATGATGAGACAACAAGAGAAACAGAATACCATTTCATCCTGAAGTTCAATATTGGGGTATATAGTCAAAGGGATCAAAGAAAAGTCTCACAGACATTTATAGCATCATATTCACAATAGCAAAATACAGAGTAACTTCATAAATTCATATGTACGATAATATGGAAGTATAGTGTGCACAAACAATTCAGTGCTATTCAATCTTCAAAAAGATAGGAAATCTGTCTTCATCTAGAGCATCAATGAATCTGGATGACATGATACAAGAAAAAAGAACTAGGGGCTGGAGAGGTGGCTCAGGGGTTAAGCCTCTGCCTTGCAGGTGGAAGGTCCTGAGTTCGGATCCTAGACCCCACGTATATACGACAGGAGGAAGCAGGGGTGGCCTGCATTGCTGGTCCTAGTAGAGCAGAGCCTGTGAATCCCAGGGCAGAGTAAACAAGGAGGAGGTGGAGGCGGTCCATGGTGGTTCCCGAATTCGCCCGTGGTTCTATACACACACACATACAAACACACACATACATACACACACGCGCACACATGCACAATTGAATAAATAATTTAAAAAAAGAAGAAAAATGAACTAATGATAAAACCATAAGCCCTGTGTTACAGTATTCCTCTGGAACTTTTTAAATCACCATAGTTTATAGAAATCAATTTACAATTGACTGAGTAGGTGTCAGGGTCTAGGCTTGAGGTTAACACAGGTAATTTTTTCCCAGATCTAATTTGAGTTACATAAATATAAAGATTCTAGAGGTGGATGATGGTGAGCATTAAACAATATAAATGCACTTAATACACCAAGCTGTATGTTTAAATATGCTTAATGTTGAGTGAATGTGAAATATCCTATGATCATGATGGAAGCTGGGACAGAAACATTACAAGATGCTGCCATCTAGACATGATATGTCCAAGTCCAGCGTCACCATATGGCAGCCGTGACTTTATGAATGAGGCTTGCATACTTAGGAGGAAACGTGAAAGAAGGCACAGGACCAGAGGGGGACAAGGAAGGCAACTGTAGTCGCCATAGCTTGTACATAAGTAAGAAGCTCAAAACAATGGAAATAGACTTTAAAAGGTCTTAGAAATCTCAAAGGAGACTATTACTCAAGGCTAACCAATCCTCAGGAACTACAAAAGACTCAATCTATACTTTTCATGCCAATCACCACACCCTTTTCATAGGTCAGGAATCAGTCTGGAGTGTTTTCCTGTATCCTCTATTTTAATATAATATTTATTTATTTATTTACTTATTTACTTATTGTGTGTCTGTCTTTGTGTCTGTATCTGTGTCTGTGTCTCCATCTGTGTATATTAAGGGGCACTGTGTGTGCCTATGGAGACCCAAGGGTAACTTCGGGAAACATCCTAGATTGTGGTACCTCCTCTATTCTTTGCTCTGGAGTTTCCCAGGACTCTAGAGTCAGAAGTACAATCTGCAGCCATTTCCACCTGGCATTTTTATATGGGACCTAGAACCTTTTGCTTGCAAGGCAGAGGCTTAACCCATGATCCATCTCTCCAGTCTGTGATCACTCTATCTTAATCACAGTCAAATCTGTATTTCTCCTGCCCTAAGTCAACAGAGAACAAAGTATGGAGTAACTAGAGACCACATTCATAACACAAAATTTGTGAAATCATTAAAATTAACCAGTATCAAAATGTTCATGCTACTTAACTTTACCTTAAAAATCTATAATGAAGACTTTGGCTTCTAAGAAAAAAAAGCTGTAGAGATGGCTCAGAGGTTAAGCCTCTGCCTGGTGAGCCAAGGATCATGAGTTCAGATTCTAATTCCCACATAAAAACACCAGGCAGAAATGGCAGCATCCTGTAGTTTTGGCCCTAGAAGGCAGAGCCTGGGAAACTCCAGAGCAAAGCAAAGAGGAGGTAACACAATCCACTGTGATTCCTGAAGTCACCTTTGGGCCTCCACAAGCACACACAATGCCCTCTGATATATACAGAGACAGAGACATACACATAGACACAGACACAAAAATTAAATAAAAATTTTTAAAAAGAGTGATGCTATTACTATCATGACTTCTTCAAGGTCTCTCCCATTAGAAAGAATTTGCAGGGCTAAGCATCTACATTACACATCTCAACCTCTAACTTACTATCCGAGTCTCCAGCACTCTTCACCTACCTGGAAAGGAGAGATCAGATATTATTTCCCTGAAATACCTATGGAGCTAAATGGAAGGATTGTGTGACCCTTTCCATATGACATGAAAGCAATGTGTTTAATTGATGTGCTGAAAGACAGAAAGAATTCTAGGAAAGACTTTTGAAAGACAGAATAGGAGGAAAGACAAACAAGCGAAAGATTTATACAAACAAGTACTGCTTTACTGGATTGATTCTATAGATTTTTGTAGCAATCCTGGGACATTTCATCACTAACTCTACTGGGAAGTTAACTGCTGCCATTATTTGAGATCAGCCAAATATTCAAGAACAACTCAAAAAAGTTGTCCAGTACATTTCACCACCAAGTAGAGTTTTGAGTAGGAAGTGGACATGGACCCAGAGGAGAGTTTGGCATGCACGTTAAAGGATGCTCTGGGGATTGGAGGGGAGGAGGCACTGGGGAATGGGGAGGGAGAGGGCAGAGGAGGGAGGAGCAGGGGGGTCAGGGGGAGGTGGAGGGAGGAAGGGGACCGGTGTACCTGTTAAGTTTGTGTGAGCAGAAATAATAATAAAAAAAGGAAGTGGTCGTGTAATTATTGAATTGGAAAAAGACTTGTTTAACCCCGAGATCTATTCTTTCCTTCCACAGATATGCAATGCAGAGAGCTATGGAAAAGCAAAATGTGAGTTTCCCCAGTGAGTTTGTCTTGTTGGGATTCTCAGATCTCCCGTGGCTGGAGGCCCCCCTCTTTGGAGTGGTCCTGGTCTCCTACATCTTCACCTTGATAGGGAACAGCTCCATCATCCTCCTCTCCCTGCTGGAGCCCAGACTGCAGACGCCCATGTACTTCTTCCTGGACAACCTCTCCCTGCTGGACCTCGCTGTCACCTGCACCATCGTCCCACAGTTCCTGGCCAACTTCTGGGGCCCAGAGAGAACAATCTCTGCCTGGGGCTGCATCGCGCAGGTCTATATTTTCAGCTGGACAGGCTGCACCGAATGTGCCCTGCTGGCGGTGATGGCTGTTGACCGCTATGTGGCCATCTGCAGGCCTCTCCGCTATGCTCTCATCATGCATGCCTGGGCATGTGTGTGGCTGGCAGTTGCCTCTTGGACTAGTGGCCTGGCCAATTCTCTGCTCCAAGCCACACTCACCCTCCAGTTGCCCCTCTGTGGGAAAAACATAGTAGACCACTTCTTCTGTGAGGTGCCTGCCCTAAGCAAGTTGACCTGTGGTGACACGACTGCTAGTGACCTGGCCTTGGCCATGGGAGCAATTCCTTTTGGAATACTGGCTCCCCTGGTCGTTCTCATCTCCTATGCCTTCATTGCTAGGGCTGTGCTGAAGTTACCCTCAGCTGCGGGGAGGCGCAAGGCCTTCAACACCTGCAGCTCCCACTTGCTGGTCGTCACCCTGTTCTATGGCCCATGCATCTACACGTACCTGCAGCCTCCAGCCAGCAACACTCAGGCCAAATTCATGTCCTTCTTCTACTGTATCATCACCCCAGTGCTCAATCCTCTCATCTACACGCTGAGGAACAAGGATGTGAAGGCCGCATGGAGGAGGGTCTTACCCTCCCAGAGTTGATAAAAATATCTCAAAGAAGAAATCATCTCTTCCTGTCTCCTGGAATAGCCACATACCCAAATCAATTCATGCTAATAGATCTGCTTTTCCAAACATATGGGTGCCAAGGACAGAGTCCTTTCTTCCAAGATCCACCACCCTAATGACACACTCATGTATCCAGTGAAGGATTCTAAGGACTCGATGGCAAGTTAGAGTCTGTGTAATGAAGATACTCATCTCTATGAATGCTTTCTGCTGAAAGAGGCCGTGGAGTGGACAGCTCTGGAGTCTCAAGTACGCTCACTATTATTAGCCAAACCTACTCTGTTGTTTCACTCCCCACAGAAAGAATATTCAGATCCCTGAAAAACACCATCTTCTAGTTATCTGTCATAAATTCTTATGTTAATATACACTGTCCATAAGTTTGTGCTGAGATATTTAGACTAGATCTGAAATATGATTTTTAGACAGATCCAGACCTCTACTCAAACCATTTTAACATCTTTTGCCTCTGAGAATCTCAGGTTTCTCTCCTTTTTCAAACACCTTGACACCTTACCAATACCCCATCCTTATTCCATCTATGCTGATATAATCTGACTCATTTATATAACAACCATTTCAATATCACATCATGAACTGATTTCACTCATCAGATAGTTTATCACAGATATGCAGAATATTTTTGTAGATGTATTGCATATTTATAAGATATTACCTGCCTTTGCCTAATTTCACTTGATGCTTTCATAGTTAGAAACAACACTCTTGTTCTATATATATAATAACAGCAGAGACTCTGCATATTCACATCATGTCGGACACGAATATGGTCGGCATGACTGTGGTTGAATAAGGATGGGCCTAAGAGGCTGTGCACATAATGTCCCTACTGAGTGTATCAGCTGCCAGAGCCAGGAGGGACTTCCTTCACTAGGATGTCATAATGTACTTTAGTTTATTCTTTTAGAGTATACTAGTTCAATTGTCACTTTTTTAACCATCTGGAGCAGACAGCATTATTTTCCTTATCTATTTCAACATGCATGCCTAAGCAGTTTTGCTGCACATAGCAAACCATGCAGGAAGAAGGAATAGCAGCAGTCTCCAGCAGCCTGGAATTCAGTGACCAACACAACCAAAGTGGCCTGTGAGAGTCTGAAGGTTGACATTCAAATGCACTTGACCTTGAAAGATATTAGCACATTTGTTTTTGTGAAATTTTTATAGAAATATATTCATTTTAAAGTGAATACACTTAAATGCATACATTCTTCGTTCTTAGATTGTGCCCAAAACAAAATCATACATTAATTAAGCAGCATTAATTACAGTCTTTGCTCATTTCTATAATAAGTTCTATCATAAGTTCATAAGTGTGATTTCTAAATCTACACTCCTTCCCCAAATAAATAAAAAAATCCAAGAGGTTCAATAAAGGATATGTAAATGAAAAACTAGGATTTTCTACTCAGAACTCTGTGCCCCTAAAACAATTATGCACAGAAAAACACTTGGACACTGATACAATGAGTAGAGATCTGTATCTGTGGGAAAAGCTTACAGCTCCGGAAAACAAGGTGCTCCCTTCCCTTCTGCCACACCTTAGGTCAAAGGGCATTAAGAGGTCAAGCCACGGGCTGGGTGAGTCTTCCCGTGGAGGTAGTTGATATAACTGATAGGAATCTACATTTCCTCACCTCTGTAGTCCTATAATCAGCCACCTAAACATAATCCAGAGAAGGTAGGTGTGGGGGTTGTCAGGCCCAAGCCTGCTCTGTGGAGAATGACACATTAGCATCTGAAATGGGCTGTCATGAAGGGCTCCTTCCCTTGGAAGTTGAGTTTGCCTCTTGTCTGCAAGACAATGGCAGGCCTAATTCCTTCTCTTGGAAGATGAATTTACCTCTTGTCTGTTCTTGGATTGCCTTTTTCTCAGAAGTGGCTGGGCTGTTACTCTTCCAACAGTTCATTCCTACATATTTGAGATATGCTAATCCACAGACCAAGTAACTCTGTTTTGAGGCATACATCATCCATTCCCTTCTAGAAACAAGGTACCATTCCTATTTTACTCTAGCTGGAGACATGCCTGACCCTACAGCAAGTAGATGTCACTCCTGCCTTTTCTTTGTTAACTGGAATGTATACATTTTACATAATCCTGTAAAGAATTTAGTCCTGCTCTTCTTTGATGTTTTCCTGAATTTGGCCCTGCTCCTTGATTGTTTTCCTATAAATACTCATGTATGCTACAATAAAGTTGGCTTGGATGATGGAGGACATCCTAGGCTCCCTCTGACCTGATGCCTGATCAATTCCTACAACTCCCACTTCTGTTTCCTGCATGTAAGTCTGGGTTTATGCTGGTTCGTGGACCCGGACAGGTAGAAAGGCAGTGCAGGTCATGGACACCTGATAACTTCTGTGAATAAAATCTAAGGGAATAACACAGAAAGAGAAGGTTTCAGGCGAATGTTGAGGCTGGCGTAGAAAAGTTTGTGAGTTCTTACAGCATGTGGGGCTTCTATCAGCTTAACATCAGTTTCCTCCCAGAATAGTCATGGGTGGTCCAAAACAAAGCCAAGCAGAAAGAAGCTGTGTGTGACTGGACAAATGTGAGTTTTTCGTGTGGAAAAGGCATATTTCTAGAAAAGTAGTGTCTGAAACCCAATATTTCATCTAGATGCAAACTGCTGCTCCTGTGTCAAGAAAATAAAATTCAAGTAGACAGGGAAGTAGTGAGGAAGAAGAGCATCAGCAGGGGCAGGAGAGGGATGAGAGGTATTGGGCAATACAATCAAAATCTATTTTACACAGAATGAAAATGTCATAACAAAGCACATTATATATAATTAACACGTGATAAAAATTTTTAATGTTTGTTTTTCAACATAAAAAAGACCCACTTAGCAAGGAACTTCTCGGTCTGCAGCTGCTTGGGTGGGTTTGTTTAAAGTAGACTGTCTCACAGGGAATTGCAAAATTCAAAATATTCTGTGGACATCACACTTTCCCTCTACACACAGTTTGATGGGAACCCAAGAACATGGTGATGCCACATATTCTATTTCAGTCGTTTCTTGCGATTAAAAATTTTTTTATTCATTGTTTTGCATGCAACATATTCCCTGTTGCATATTCCTTGGTGCCAAGATGACTCTAGACACAATAAATTAAGTGACAGAAATCCCTCCAGAATGCTTCTCTCTACAGCTCCCGGATTCTTCATCTCCCGTGACACCCCAAGTCTCAGCAATCAAGGAAGAAATATTAGGATGTGCCAAGTCTCATTAACTGTCTCTCCCAGCTGGGTTCTGCTTATTCCGCCTTCTGTCCATGAAGCCAGACACTCTGAAGACAGCCTGAGTATTAATAGCGCTGGTTCTGCTCGTTTCTACCACAAGCCTCAGCTTTCTGGTTGCTGACTTCTCATTCCTGTCTCTTCCTTCCTCAGCCTCGGGTAAGGGAGTGGGCGCCCAGCTAAGACCTCACTCACTTTCCTTTTAGCAAATTCCACAGATATTATAAAGATGACATTCTCTCTTTCCCTCTGTAAGTGGGAACATGGAAGAAATGCATCTGGCTCTAGACAGGGCTCTTAAAGCTACTTATGACTACATTTGCTCCTTACCAAAATGACTTTCATGCCCAAAAACTGGTTAGTAATGAGTATGTTATGTATTTATTATTATTGGATAGCAGTAGAAAATAAAATGTGAATATCAAAAAGATAAAAAGCAAAAACAAAAGATAGCCCAAAATGTTCAATAATCAACTTAGGACACATTCTGCCTCTGGCCATAAAATATTAACAGTAATACATAATATTAGGCTATGTGTTGCACAAAATCTCTAAATCAGCAAACTGAAGATCTGTCAGTTCATGTTCAACTGTAAAAAAAAGATGGCTTCTTAAAAACTAAAGTTTAGTCAAGTCAGAATGCTGGGGAAAGAAATGGAAAGAAGTTTCACCGATGTGAAAGGATATCCTTTGTGAGTGAAGCTGAGCAGCCATGGCTGGGCACATAGTTTAGAGAAGAAAGAAGACCAACAGAGTGTGAGCCCTCAGGAGGGTGATGCTCACACTAGGAATTACGCTGACATGGTGGAAGCTAATTAGATATTCCAATCTGAGTTACTTCCACGATGGCAGCATAATTCTTAGTGCGAGATGACAAAAGGTTCAAAAGGCTGAGGAGGCTCAAGAGTGATTCAAGAGGCAGAAAAACACAAGCAAATGTGGGAATGAAGAAGAGAAGCTGACAGGGAGTTTCACAGAGAAATGGAACCTGGCCCAAGACTCCTAGAAGACAGTAGTCCCCATCCAACTAACAAAGGAGGAAGAAAGAAACTAGCTTGTGCAGAGAAGCGATAGATTGAAGGAGGGAATGTCTGCTGAGAAGGACGGATAACCACCCTTTGACAGGACCCAAGAGGTGGACTGCTTTACCTTTCTGGGATCCTGGGGAAAGAGCTGACGGCTACCCTCCGCTCCACTTTGCTTGCTTCAGAGTACCGACTGGGGAAGTTTGTCATATTGATTCTCAACCACGAGCAGGCCTGAAGAATGGGACTATTATGATAAAGATTTTCCCAGAAGCTTCTGCTTTGTATTTGCAATGAGCTCTGTATGCTGATCTGTTCTGATACGAAGGGCTCTCAGAGTGCAGAAAAGTCACTGCAGAGCCAGACTGAGCATGGAATGCCTGTTTCTCAGCATAGGTCACAATGGGAGGGCACGCACACCGCCACACACATCATAGCATATAAGTATAATTTACTTTTGGAAAATGATAAGTGTTATCAACATAAGAAATAAACATGTAAAATAATGCTTTTGTTTTAACATAGGATCTGATATCCAATGCTGACCACTACACAGCCCACCCTGACCATCATGCAGCCCACCCTGATCGCCATGCAGCCCACCCTGACCACCATGCAGCCCACCCTGACGCCATGCAGCCCACCCTGACCGCCATGCAGCCCACCCTGACCACCATGCAGCCCACCCTGACCACCATGCAGCCCACCCTGACCACCATGCAGCCCACCCTGACCGCCATGCAGCCCTCCCTGACCGCCATGCAGCCCACCCTGACCACCATGCAGCCCACGCTGACCGCCATGCAGCCCACCCTGACCACCATGCAGCCCACCCTGACCGCCATGCAGCCCTCCCTGACCGCCATGCAGCCCACCCTGACCGCCATGCAGCCCACCCTGACGCCATGCAGCCCACCCTGACCATCATGCAGCCCACCCTGACCATCATGCAGCCCACCCTGATGCCATGCAGCCCACGCTGACGCCATGCAGCCCACCCTGATGCCATGCAGCCCACCCTGACCATCATGCAGCCCACGCTGACGCCATGCAGCCCACGCTGACGCCATGCAGCCCACCCTGACCGCCATGCAGCCCACCCTGACCGCCATGCAGCCCACCCTGACCGCCATGCAGCCCACCCTGACTCCATGCAGCCCACCCTGACCACCATGCAGCCCACCCTGACCACCATGCAGCCCACCCTGACCGCCATGCAGCCCACCCTGATGCCATGCAGCCCACCCTGACCGCCATGCAGCCCACCCTGACCGCCATGCAGCCCACGCTGACGCCATGCAGCCCACCCTGACGCCATGCAGCCCACGCTGACCTTACATGCCTATCAATCCTCCTATCACAGCCCTCTGAGTGCTGGGATTGCAGCTGCGGACCACCCATGTTTGGCTGTTTTGCTACTGTTGCTGTTTCTTTATTTGCAACCCAGGTTGGACCGAAGCTGAATCTACCTGACTCAGTTTCCACCATGTTAGGACTGTAGATATGTGTGTCAGTGCTGGGTTGTATTTAATTTAATTGTCGTGCTATATCGTAAACATTCTACAACTTACATACACTTTAAAATGTTGCATTGGGCCTGGTAAATATGTACAACTTCGGGTTGGTTAAAATGCACCTATTGATCCCCAATTGACTCCTTCATACATTCTGATGCAGTCTCCTACTGAAAACACTTGACTGCATGTCCCTCTTTTGTTCACATTGTCATTAAGGGAAAGACAGCACCTCCATGTCACAGCCTCTCTACTAACACCAACACCTTCAAGGAGACCCTCATACAGCCCATCTCCAAACACTAGTGTGATACCTCTTCTAAACACAATAGTGCATCCATTTAAAATCAAATCTTAAGATCTAACCCTAAACAGACAAAAAATGTTGGTGTGGTGATATGTGCTGTGTTATTTTTTGAAATGATTATGGTGAACAGTATTCCTGTCAATGCTGGAAATTACATTGGTGTTCTCATTTCTCCTTCACTCGACTTGAAGAACAGACAGAAGAGCACTGCACAAAACTGGTTGCACAAAAGCAACCAGTTACGGGGCCCCATGGAGTCATCACCCGCAACAGCAAAGCAATTTGAGGGTCCTAGGAGAACAGAAAATGCAGCAGAGACCCAGGACCCTCTATAAGAACCAGCCCATGACAGACACAACTATGATGCCCCAAGAGTCACCTTAACGAACAACAATGAGTGTCCTGGGACCCTCACCAAGCACATGAAGTCCAACTGGAGAAAACTAATACAGAGACAAAAAACTGAAACTAGAAAAGAGAGACGTGCAGGCGGTCTTGAAAAAAGGGGGTAGATGTCACCCCATAAATTTTGCTATGAGGGGATAACAAGTATCAGTGAAAAATGGAAAAATTGAAGCATTTAGGTGTGACTGGCAGAAAAGATACATGGTGCAGCAGACAGCAGCTAAAAAGGAGATGTCGCTACCATAGGATCCACATGAGTTCCACTTTGGAAAATGCATGCAAAAGAATTTTTTTAAAAAAAAAGGAGTCTCAAAGGGTTTTTTGTAAAACCACATTGTAGCTTCCAACATATAGAAGTACTCAAATGGGGAATTCACAAATGAACAGGTAAGGAAATTTAATATACACATAGCTTTTGATGCTACTCAGTGTTTAAAAAGGTAGGAAATTCTAATTTATGTGGCAGCATAGATGAATTAGATATACGCAAAATTACCCAGGGCTAGAGAGATGACTCAGTGGATAAAGCACTATTTGCATATGCCTGAGGACCCAAGTTCATATCTCTGGAACACACATAAAAGCCAGGCATGCATAACAACCACACTTGGGAGGCAAAGATAGAGGATCCCTACAGCGAACTGACTGGCCAGAATTGATGAGCTCAAGGTTCAACCAAAGACCCTGCTTGAGAAAGTAAAGTGAAGCGCAGTTACAGAAGATACCCAACATCAAATTTTGTCTCTGCACATGTGCACACGCAGAAAAAAAAACACAAGCATACATGCATGCACAACACATAAGCAGAAAAATTCGTCCCTAATGTTAAAAATACAATGTGAAGGCATCCCTTGAGTTATGTAGACTATGCAAAATCAACAGAAAGAGAGCAGAATGGTGTCAGGACATGAGACTAGGGATGGAGAAGGAGGTGTTGTTTACTTGGTCTAGACTTTGATAGATGTAAGCATTCTGTAGGTTCATGGTCATGACAGCTGAACAAGAATATAAAGCACTTAATATGATACTATTATACACTTAAATATCATTAAAATAATGAAACAAAAAGGGGGAGGAATACTTCCTAAAATAAATTCCATCTGATGACCTCTCCCAGTCGGAAGAGTCCGCAGCGCTGAGTATCTGCATTGCATACCGCACCTTCGGAGTCCTCAGCATCCTCTGCCTACCTGGGCACAAAAGAAACATTAGATATGATTTCCTGTAAATACACTCTGGAAAACTCATGACCTTTTCCATATCATGTGGGAATTGTATGAATGGAGTGGAAAGCAGAGAGAATGTTGGAGGAGGTTTTTAAAAGGAAATTGAGAGGGAGAAAGAAAAGCAGAGTGAAAGACTCATGCAAAGAGACCCCCAGTTGACTTGATGGGATCTCTGTGGATTTTGCATCAAGAATGCAACTTTAACACAATCCGAAAGATCATTCCTAGGCAGGGCATGGAATCAGGCAGGTGCTGCAGAATGACTCAGAACACTTATTGAGAATACTTCACCGTAAGGTTTTAAGGTTGTTCAATATCATGGTGATATTTAAATCACCTGTCTTGTTTATCCTCACAATTTGTCTCTCCATCCAGGCATATATGATACAGATGGCCATGAAAGGACAAAATGCAAGTTTCCCAAACATACTTGTCCTGGTGGGCTTCTCAGATCACTCGTGGCTGGAGACCCCCCTCTTTGGAGTGGTCCTGGTCTCCTCCATCTTCACCTTGATGGGGAACAGCTCCATCATCCTCCTCTCCCTGCTGGAGCCCAGACTGCAGACGCCCATGTACTTCTTCCTGGACAACCTCTCCCTGCTGGACCTCGCTGTCACCTGCACTACTGTACCACAGCTGCTGGCCAACCTCTGGGGCCCAGAGAAGACAATTGCCTCCTGGGGCTGCATCACACAGGCCTACCTCTTCCACTGGACAGGCTGCACCGAATGTGTCCTGCTGGCGGTGATGGCCGTTGACCGCTATGTGGCCATCTGCCAGCCCCTCAGGTATACTGTCATCATGCATGCCAGGGCATGTGTGTGGCTGGCAGCTCTATGCTGGGCCAGTGGCCTGACCAATTCTCTGCTCCAAGCCTCACTCACCCTCCAGCTTCCCTTCTGTGGGCACCACATCATGGACCACTTCTTCTGTGAGGTGCCCGCTCTGATCAAGCTGGCCTGTGGTCACACCACTGCTAATGACCTGTCCCTGGTCTTGGGAGCCATTCCTTTTGTGCTGGTGTCTCCCCTGGTCGTCCTCGTCTCCTACGCCATCATTTCGAGAGCTGTGCTGAAGTTACCCTCAGCTGCGGGGAGGCGCAAGGCCCTCAGCACCTGCAGCTCCCACTTTCTGGTCGTCACCCTGTTTTACGGCCCATCCATCTACATGTACCTGCAGCCTCCAGCCAGCAGCAGCACTCAGGCCAAGTTCATGTCCTTCTTCTACTGTGTCATCACCCCGCTGCTCAATCCTCTCATCTACACGCTGAGGAACAAGGATGTGAAGGCTGCGTGGAGGAGGGTCCTACAGTGCCAGGGGCAGAGTTGGTCTTTCAAAACCAGATGACTGCTGCCTATCTCCAGGAGCAGCTTGTTGGCTCAAGAGTTAGTGCTGGATCATCTGCTCTTTCAAACAGATGCCAAAGAAGAGTTCCTGTATCTCACACTCAACCGTTCTGATCACTACAAGATTCTTTTGCATTGTTTCTGATCTCCTTCATGGTGTCTCACTCTGCCCAAGGAGAAAAGACACCAAGATCCACACAGCGACAAAAGCTGGAGACCATAGTTGACAAATCGTACTTCTCCCTTTACCATGCATCCTCCCAAAGTTCTGAAATATTTTAATAGATCTCCATAGGACTGCTTAATCGGACCTCCTCAAAGCATTATCATTTCTTTCTGTCTGAGCCCCACATCTCTTTCTTTGTCCACCAAGCTTACGCACCATCAAATCCTTGCTAGATGCTCACACAGACATGGACTTTGGTTGTTAATGAGACAAAAATTGTTTTAACTTCATCATCAAAAATCTGCTTTAGGTTCAGGAGCACCTGCACTGGCACGGAGCACAGAGGAGGCCTGGCAGGCAGGCAAGGACAGCACAGCCCAGAAAATATCTCTGGGCTGTGGCTAGCTCAAACCACCTCCAGGCCATGTCTCTGGGCTGGGGCTAGCTCAAGCCACCTCCAGGCCATGTCTCTGGGCTGGGGCTAGCTCAAACCACCTCTCCAGGCAACTTGATTGCTGATTAGCAGCTCTTGAACATGAAGAAGTACCGCCAGACTAAGGAGCATGGCCCTGATCATGGCATTCCTATGTGTGGCCGCACTCCTGGCTCCTGCAGGCAGGAAGTGGGTGCAAAAGAGCAAGGTTTCCCTTGCAGAGCTGCTTAGGAGGCTAGCAGGAAGGAGTTCTCTGTCTTCTCTGGTCTTTGACATGAATAAAGTTTTGATACTCTTCTTGGGAAGGAATAGTTAGACACAGGTGTCAATGTGACAATTGAAAGCTCGACCTCTACACACAGTTGTGAAGAATTCGTAGTTGAGTTAGGCCCTGAGCAAGTCTGCAGGAGATTGCCCAACTGATGGGGAAGTCCCATCCCATGGCAGGGGGACTAGGTCCTGGGCAGGTGGATGACATGGAGGGAGCTGGTTAAGGAAGTTGGCATTCTTCGTATACTTGCAAGTGAGGTTTGCTGCTCTCTCAGCAATGCTATGCACATGGTAAAGCCAGTTCTCTCGACCCCTGGTATTGGCATGAGCTCTCCAAGCTGGATCAACAACTATAAACAATCATGAGCTGAAATAAAATTCCTTGTTCCCATAAACTGTTTTGTTATGAATTTATTGGTATTTGCAGGCAAACTACAGCACTTCCTTTTCTGCCACTGGAAAAAAAAAATATCAAAATTCTAAGGTATCTGGACCAACTATGGTTAACTCTAAGGGATCAAAATAAGAAATTACTTTTCTAGGATCCTATGGCTCCAGTCTCAATTGGCACTAAGGGCTTCATGTAATTGTAATGAGACTCCATCTGCTTGAAAAAGAAAAACAACACAGTTAAACAAAAGTACAGACTATTCCTTTCCTCCTGGGACTCCACCCAAGCAGAACCCCCTGCTCCTCTGGTAAGGTCCCCTAGACCACGCCCCAGGACCCAGGTCACCACTCATCCCAGCTCATCCAGGGAGGACCCCCTGCTCCTCTGGGAAGACCCCCTGGACCACGCCCCAGGACCCAGGTTGCCGCTCATCCCAGCTCATCCAGGGAGGACCCCCTGCTCCTCTGAACTCAACAGTGTCCAAAGAAAACCCAAGCAAAGCTCTAGGAGACAAACGCCATACACCTGAAGTCCTCTAAAATCATCCCATCACATAGGAGAGATTCTTCACATCCAGCTCAGAGATAAGTAAACCCTTTTTACCATCCTGTTCCTTTCAATTATTAGTCACTGTAGTTTAACTTTTCCATATAGCCACCCCAAAACATATACAACTTCAGGGACTATACCATTCACCCTTATATATTACCAAGGTACTTAACTGAAAAAGTGTACTACCATACTAATCTTCACTTACTGTCTACTAAACCTGACTTAATTGATGGACTAATAGTCTAATAGCCTCATCTAGGAAATAACACCAATTACAGACAAGCATACCCAACTCCAAGGCAAACACTAGTAATAACCACTCAAGAGTAGTAATACCAACTAATTCAATTCAGTGAAAAACACACAGAAACTGAAAGAAGGTCTTACGAGATAAAACAACAATGCCCAGGTCACAGCACGAATCTATGAGAAACAAAAACCAAGACAACAAATCTCCTACCAAAAGAATTAACCCCATAATGATAGAATCCAACCAGAACAAACTCACAGAAAATAGCCAAGAAAACCATACCCAAGATAATGATTTTCAAAGCCTGATCTTTACCATAATCAATACTATGAAAGAGAAAATCTGGGAGGAGTTAAATAACCGCATCAACCACTTTGAAGAGGAACACAACAGACACTTGAAGGAGATGAGAAAAACAGTTGAAGAAACAAAAATAGGTATTGAGTCGTTAAAACAGACTCAACCAGAGTTTAAAATTGAATTAAAAGGCAAGTTATCTTCAACTCAGAACTCAACAGAGATTCTGATCAGCAGAGCTAACAAAGCAGAAAATAGAATATCAGATCTTGAAGACAAGATGGAAGAACTAACCAGTTCAATGGAAAAGGTTGTTAAAGCCAAAAAAATACTTGAGAGGAATATTCAAGGGTTTTGGGACACCTTGAAGAAGCCTAACATGCACATTCATGGAATACCGAACAAGAATCCCAAAATACCACACCTGAGGAAATTTTTGAAATTATCATAAAGGAGAACTTTCCTCATCTAAAGAGAGGCCCATCCAAATACAAGAGGCATTCTGCACCCCAAACAGATATGACCAAAATAGACTCACCACAGCAAATAATAGTCAAAACACTACACATACAAAACAAAGAAAAGGTGTCGAGAGCTTAGAGGGGAAAAAAAGTCACTTTTAAAGGTAAACCTATTAAAACAACCTATTAAAATAAAATAAATAATTTCTCAACAGAAACAGTGAAAGCAAGAAGAGCTTGGAGAGACATACTTCAAGTATTGAATGAACAAAAATGTCAACCCAGGCTGACATACCTGGCAAAATTATCAGTCATGATCGAGGGTGAAAAAAAACTTTTCCACGCAAAGACAACCTGAAGGCTTACAAGCCTTCAAAAAAAATGCTAGAAAAGATACTCAAACTTGAAGAAAAGAACAAAAATATCCAGGAGGACAGAATGGAAGTATAATACCACCAAAACCTAAAAGCCAAATAATACACTTATGAAAGCCACTAAACAAAAAAAGTGTCAGGAGTTAAAAATAATTTCTCCATTATAACACTAAATGTGAATGGAATTAACTCACCAATCAAAAGATACAGATTACAAACTTGGATTAGAAATCACAACCCATCCATCTGCTGTCTTCAGGAAACACATTTCACCACAAAAGATAGGCACAATCGAAAAGTAAAAAATTGGTCAAAAATTCTGCCAGCTAATGGAACCAGGAAACAGGCAAGGGTAGCTATTATGCTATTGGACAAAGTGGACTTCAAACCAAAAAAAATCATAAGAGACACAGAAGGATACTACATTTTAGTCATATGTACAATTCACCAGGAAGACTTCACAATACTGAACATTTATGCACCTAATATGGACTCCTCCACATTCATTAAGCAAATGCTATAGCATGTAAAGCAAGAAATCAACCCCAAAACAATAATTTTTGGGGATTTCAATACTGCCTTCTCAACATGGGATAGATCAACAGGTCAAACACTTAACAGAGACACACTGGAACTTAATCAAATCCTTACTGAAATGGGCCTTACAGATCTCTATCGAACTTTTCATCCACACACCAAAGAATACACATTTTTCTCAGCAGCACACGGAACTTTCTCCAAAATAGACCACATATCGGGCCACAAAAGGAATCTCCACATATACAGGAAAAGTTGAAATACTAGCCTGTACCCTATCAGAACACCATGGTCTAAAGCTTGACATCCGCAACACAACAAACAGCAGAAAATAGACTAACTCCTGGAAACTAAACACTATGATGCTGAATGAGAATTGGGTTCAGGAAGAAATCATAAAGGAAATTCAAGATTTCCTAAAAGAGAACAATGAAAATACAACATATCAAAATCTCTGGGACACAATGAAAGTCATTCTAAGAGGTAAGTTTATAGCCCTTAATGCCTACATTGAAAAAATAGAAACATCACAAATAAATAACTTAACAATACAGCTTAAAGCTTTAGAAACACTAGAGCAATCTGATCCCAAAAGCAGTAGAAGGGAGGAGATTAGCAAAATAAGGGAAAAAATATCTGAAATCAAGATTAGGAAAACGATACAGAGAATTAACCAGTCGAAAAGCTGGTTCTTTGAAAAAATCAATAAGATTAATACACCCCTAGCTAAATTAACCAAAAGCAAGAGAGAGAAAACCCAAATTAACAAAATTAGAAATGAACATGGAGTTATCACTACTGATACCCAAGAAATCCAGAGAATTATAATGTCATAATTCAAAAACTTATACTCTGTGAAATTTGACAACACAAAAGAGATGGATGAATTCCTAAGTAAACACAACTTACCTAAATTGAATCAGGAAGTTGTGAATTATTTAAATAGTCCTATAACATATGAGGAAATTGAAGAAGTAATCTCAAATCTTCCCACCAAAAAATGTCCTGGACCAGATGGATGCAGCACAGAGTTCTACCAGATATTTAAGGAACAACTAACACCAATACTTTTTTAAACTGTTCCATCAAATTTCAAAGGAAGGAACACTACTAAATTTTTTCTATGAAGCTAATATCATTAGATTTATCCCAAAACCTAATAAAGATACACTTAAAGAAAACTATAGGCCAATCTCTTTGATGAACACAGATGCAAAGATTCTCAACAAAATAGCAAATCAGATTCAAAAAAAGAAAGCTAGGGGCTGGAGAGGTGGCTCAGGGGTTAAGTCTCTGCCTTGCAGGCAGAAGGTTCTGAGTTCGGATCCTAGACCCCACATATAGACGCCAGGCAGAAGCAGGGGCAGCCTGCGTTTCTGGTCCTGGTAGGGCGGAGCCTGTGAATTCCCGGGCAGAGTAAACAAGGAGGAGGTGGAGGCGGTCCATGGTGGTTCCCGAATCGTCCGTGGTTCTATACACACATACATACACACACGCGCACACACATACACACACAATTGAATAAATAATAAATAATTTTAAAAAACTATAGGCCAATCTTTTTGACGAACACAGATACAAAGATTCTCAACAAAATCTTAGCAAATCAGATTCGAAAAAAGAAAACTATAGGCCAATCTCTTTGATGAACACAGATGCAAAGTGTCAACAAAATCTTAGCAAATCAGATTCAAAAACATATCAAAAAGATCATTCACTGTGATCAAGCAGGCTTTATCCCAGGCACATGAGGTTGGTTCAACATACACAAATCAATAAATGTAATTTACCTTATAAACCAGTCCAAAGTCCAAAGCCACATGATACTCTTGATAGATGCAGAAAAAGCTTTTGACAAGATCCAACAGCCTTTAGAGACAGTTGGAATGGAAGGAACCTTTACCAACATAATAAAAGCTGTATACAACAAGCCAACTGCTAGGAAAACTGCTAGAGAAAAACTTGAAACATTCCCGCTTCAATCAGGAACTAGACAAGGCTGTCTACTCTCACCACTTCTATTCAATATTGTACTTGAAGTCTTAGCTGAAGCCATAAGACAAGAAAAGGAGATTAAAGGGATTCAAATCAGCAAGGAAGAAGTCAAGTTATCTCTATTTGCAGATGACATGATCTTATACCTCAATGATCCTAAAAAACTCCACCAGGAAACTCCTGGAACTAATACAGGAGTTCAGCATGGTGGCAGGTTACAAAATAAACATACAAAAATCAGTGGCTTTCCTATATGCCCAGAATGAAAGAAGTGAAAAAGCCCTGAGAGAAGCAATCCTATTTACTATAGCCCCTAAAAAAATGAAATACCTTGGTATAAACCTAACCAAGGCAGTGAGAGACCTCTACAATCAAAACTTTAAAACCCTAAAGAAAGAAATTACAGAAGACACCAGAAGGTGGAAAGACCTCCCATGTTCCTGGATTGGCAGAATCAATATCAGAAAAATGACCATCCTACCAAAAGCAATATACAGATTCAATGCTATACCAATCAAAATCCCAAAGCAATTCTTTAAAGAAATTGACCAAACAATCTCAAAATTCATATGAAAACACAAAAGACCCAGGATAGCAAAAACAATCCTGAGTAACAAAACACTGCTGGAGATATTGCCATACCAAATCTTAATCTATACTACAAATCCATAATAATAAAAACAGCCTGGTACTCTGTCATAGTTAAACACAGGTGTCAACTTGACTGTTGAGGGTTTGAGCTCTGGTTGAGTTAAGGCCATAGCAAACCTGAAGGAGATTGTCTAGCTGATAGGGAAGACCCAGCCCATGGTGGGTGGGATTAGGCCCTGGATAAATCAGAGAGCTGGTTGAGAGAGTTGGCATCCTGGACACGCTGGTGTGGCAAGTAAGGATTGTCCATCTCTCAGCTGTTACGTGGTGATGGTGTGGCCATTTCCCTTGGCCCTGGTGTTGGTGCATGCTCTCCCATCAAGATGGATTGAGAACTGTAACCGGACTGTCGTGAGGTAATAAACCCCTTGTTCCCTTAAGCTGTTTGATGGTTATTTATCAGCAACCATACAGGCGGACTGCAACATACTGGCTCCAAAATAGGCACATAGACCAATGGATAAGGGTTGAAGACCCAGATAAGCCCACATAATTACAGCTATTTGATCTTTGCCAAAGGGGCCAAAAAACTCAATAGAAAAAGAGCAGCATCTTCAATAAATGATGCTGGCAAAACTGGATGTCCACTTGCAGAAGATTAAAACTGGACCCATACTTGTCTCCATGTACAAAAATTAATTCCAAAGGGATCAAGGACCTCAATATTGGCCAGAGACTATAAAAACCCTACTTGAAAGGGTAAGTAACTCCCTTGAGCTGATTGGACTAGACCAACAGTTCTTAAACAGAAATCCAATAGCACAGTCACTAGAACCAACACTCAACAAATGGGATCTTATGAAATTAAAGAGCTTCTGTTCAAATAAAGAGATTGTAAACTGAACAAAAAGGCAACCCATAGAATGGGAGAAAATCTTCACTGACCACATATCTGATACAGCTCTATTATCCAGAGTGCACAAAGAACTTAGAAAACTGAACACCAAGGAGATAAATGGCCCAATTAAAAAATGGGCCTGAGAACTCAAAGGAAATTTTTCCAGGGACAAAATTGAAATGTCTAACAAATATCTTTAAAAATGCTCCACATCCTTAGCCATCAGGGAAATGCAAATCAAAACCTCCCTGAGATATCATCTCACCCTGGTCAGGATGGCAAAAATCCACAATACAAACAACACCAAATGCTGGGGAAGATGTGGAGAGAAGGGAACTCTCCTACATTGCTGGTGGGAATGCAGGCTCATACAACCACTCTGGCGATCAGTCTGGCAATTTTTAAAAAAGCTAAAGATTGGGGCTGGAGAGGTGGCTCAGGGGTTAAGCCTCTGCCTTGCAGGTGGAAGGTCCTGAGTTTGGATCCTAGACCCCACGTATATACGACAGGAGGAAGCAGGGGTGGCCTGCGTTTCTGATCTTGGTAGGGCGGAGCCTGTAAATCCCAGGGCAGAGTAAAGGAGGAGGTGGAGGCAGGCCATGGTGGTTCCCAAATTCGCCCGTGGTTCTACACACACACAAACACACACACACATACTCACAACTGAATTAAAAAAAGCTGAAGATTGAAATGCCATATGTCTCTGCTATTCCACTTCTGGGAATAATCCCTCATAAAGCAAAAATTCACCTCAATGACACAAGCACAACCATGTTCATTGCAGCACTATTTACAATAGCAAAGTCATGGAATCAACCCAAATGCCCAACATTAGATGAGTGGATAAGGAAAATGTGGTACATTTATACAGTGGAATACTACTCAGCCATCGAAAAGATGAATTAATGAAATTTGCCAGGAAATGGATGGAATTAGAAACAATTATATTGAGTGAAGTATCCCAGACACAGAAAATTAAGCACCGTATGTACTCCCTAATATGTGGATGCTAGTACCAAACCCACTTAGTGACACATAAATCTCTGTAATAGCTACAGTAGTTACAAAGATTATAAACAGGAGGGCAGGGGAAAGAGGGCCCCTCCTCAGAAATAAGGAGAGAGGGGATCATGCTACAGCAGAAAAAAATAGGTCACCATCAAATATCGCAAGTAAGTAGTGAGATATCTGGTTAAGTTCACTCACTTTCCTTCCTGGTCACTTGCAGCTGAGGGGGTTTGATCTCACCAGTCAGAGAGGGCATAAAATCTGGTAAATAGATGGTAACCATCCTACAAATGGGAGACTGCAGTCTCCTACTTCTATTCCATTTACTTTTGAATCTAGTCTCATAGTAAGACTCCATTTAAACAGCCTTTTATCCTTGGCTAGGAGGTGACCTCCAATACCATTCAGGATGGAGCCAAGGGCAGTCCAAGAACAGCAAAACTGAAAACAATAATCAACCATAATTCAGAACACCAAAGACCTTACATTAATCACATGGAACCAGACCAGGCAAATCTTTCCCCATCCTAAAGCTCAAGGAAATTTGCAGAAGAGGGGGCAGCAAGATTGTAAGAGCCTGAAGATGGGGAGGATCAACGATATGCAAGATACTCCATACAGCTGCACTTAATTTTTACCACAGTCCACATGTTTATTGGCATGATAAGTTTCTGAGTTTGTGTGATACTTTCACAGATGTGCTAGATCTTAGTGTTCCCGTCAGCTCCCCTATGATTAACCATCGCCTCCAAAAATGTGTTCAGCTGACTGATGTGCAATATTCCCGGGAATTGCAGTAAAGGAAATGTGTCTACTTTTCTAACTCTCTCTTCCCTGTGGTTCTTATATGTGATGCTCCCATAGGAATACTCTTCTACACATAGGATGTAAGCTTTTTCTGTATCCCAACCAGTCGCCTGTGCTTGACCTAGAGAGTGCTGGGAGATGCGTACATGGCTGCATGCTGTGGGCACAGAATGGTCACTTCTGTGAGTTAGAACTTTGATGTGTCAAAGAAACAGAAAAAGCACGGGAGAAAAGGGTAGATACACTTCAGATGTGGTCCGAGGCTAAGAATAAACTTAGAAATAATCTTCTCTCCATGTTGGTCTCTCACGAGTTCTTCACCAACAACCCGGGGTGCAGAACAGTCATTGCAGTCAATAAGGTGTTCAAAACAAGCTAAGCATTTTGATTCCCTCTATATTCTCCAAAGGCAATGAATACATTGAGAGTCAAGAGCAAAGTATTGGTTTTGACTGATGACAACAACAACAAATCATGATTCAGAACACCAAAGACCCTACATTATTTACCTGGAACCAGACCAGCCAAATCTCTCCCCATCCTAAAGCTCAGGGAATCTTGCAGAAAAGGTGTCAGCAAGATTGTAAGAGCCTGAAGATGGGGAGGATCAACGATATGCAAGATACTCCATACAAGTTAGGGCTGCAGCAGCCAGGACTGGATTTTGCCTGACCTGCACAATGTCTGACATGTCAACGACTCCCAAAGTTTAGCATGGATCAGAGGAGCCCAAGAAGGGGCTCCAGGGTATACCATTGAGTCCTAAACCCTCACTAGGATGAAGACCCAGAGGGAGATTTGACGTTCACATAAAAGAATGCTCCAGGGGACGAGAGGCAGGAAGGGGTAGGTGTTGGGAGAAGGGGAGAGAGGGAGAAGGATGAAAGGAAGGGGTAAGGGGGAGGGAAGAGTGAAATGGGGGAGGACTGGGGAGAGGAGAGAGAAGGGAGAGGACAGGGACACCTATTGAGCTTATATGATTAGGTAAAAAATAAATGTGGGAGAAAAAAAGAACAAAGTATTGGTTTTGAATGTGCAAAAGCATATTTCAGGACAGAAGCACTGTGGCATGGTGTTTTATAAAGATGCTATAATTTTGACCTCATGGCAAGAAAATGAAAATCTACTCATCTAAATGTCCTCCTGAAGTGATTATGTTTATGTCCAAATAACCATTAGCAATAGAAGTTGTGTCTGCGGATGCATCTCAGTTTTCAGGGAGTTTGTCTTGCACATATGAAGGCCTGGGCTCAGTTTCAAGCAGCAAATGTCAGGGTTAGCCGCACGACTATAATGCCCGCCCTTGTGAAACTCAAGGTCGTTCTCAACTACATAGGGAATTTTAAGGGAGGCTGGACTAGAGACCCTGACACCGAGCAAACGCGCGCGCACACACACACACACACACACACACACACACACACACACACAGTTTCCTAAAGCAGCATCAGTCCTCCCTCTGCACATTCTTCAAAGGAACATGAGGAGTCAGGCACTTCAGTCCTGTTGTGTGATAATTTCTTGTTTCAGATCTTGAGCTCAGTCAAGCATATACCCCAGACACAGATAACACTGAAAACAGTAAGTTAAAAGAAACAGAATCCCTCTGGAACTCTCCTTTCTAATGTAAACCTGAACTAATTATCTACAAGAAGCTTCAGGTCTCAGAGGATCCAAGAGAATTAAGCTCAGGAGGCCCCGCCCAAAGTCAATGAATTCTCTCTCCAGGCTGAATTCTGGGTAGCCCTGCCCTCTCGGAATTCAATCTCAGGCCCTCGAAGACAGCTGCGTCTCTGACCCAGGTCTCCGCATCCCCACCGCGGGCTCCTCTGACCCAGGTCTCCGCATCCTCACCGCAGGCTCCTCTGACCCAGGTCTCCGCATCCCCACCGCGGGCTCCTCTCAGTATCTCCTCTTCTTCCACCCCAAGGTCAGTGTGCGGGAGGACAGGTAAGACTTTAGCTCAGACACAAGTCTCCTTTCTCTCTCGTGGACGCCACGAAGGACGGAAGGGGGATTCTCGCGCTCAGCATTGATGGGGCATCTCTGGGCAGTGTGGGTAAAGCGTGGGCACCGATGCAAAAGCGTCAAGGAGACAATCTCCGCAGACCTAACTGTCGCTGCCTTTCCCCATTGGCGTAGAAGATTCAGGTCCAAAAGTCAACAAAGACTGAAAAGATGTACATTTTTTTAGAATGAAATCCAAACGAAAAACCCAATGTAAAAGATTCTAAGAGGAGACACAGACAAAAATAGTCAACTAGAAGCTGCTGAGTTGGAAGCCAGGACAAAGCCATGTAAAAAGCAACCACAGAATATTTCATCTGTCGCCCCCTCTTAAATGATTGTGGCGACAACTCTACCCAGAAATAGAACAGTTTGTGTGACTGTCGTGAGCACACCTGGGGGCCTGTGTGCTGACTTCTACCTCCAGGGAGGTCTGTGCCACCCAGCAATAACCACACCTCACGGGGGCTCACTGATCCACATATTCCTGGGCGCAGGTCTCGAGCCGGACCCGGGCTGGACGAAGGGTCGTTTCCACACATTGCCAGAGCCGAGGGGTGCCGACGATCAACGGTCACGTCCTCAGGGTAGCAGCTGGAGCTGCATCTGGGAGTTCGGCTGCCAACCCGACAGAGTCTCGGGATGCTCTGTCCCTGCTGAACTGAGGTCCCGGTTCTCACCCTGTCTCTTAAATACTGTTTTATTCCACATTACGTCATCGGGGTACAGGTCTGTTTACAGTTACAATACAGTTGTTTTGCCTCACTTTGATATTACACATTTTCATTTCTCATGTCTTCCACAGTCAGTATCACACCACAGCTAGGCTGTCGCAGAGACCCACTTACCTGTCACACAGTATAGGCTGGCACAGCGGCCCACTTGTCTATCACACACAATTACATACAACTGTTTTCACATTCAGTTGTTTTCACATTCTTTTAATATTACACATAGGCTTTTTCATTTACTAGCCTTTCCCAGTCCACATCCATTTCTTCCTCACTGAAACTTTCCTCATGCTCTCCACAGTCCATCCCCTGATTTCCGGAGAATCTCTTAGGTTCCGTGGGAATCACCTCAGTCCATGATGTCCACCCCAATGGGCGGTGTTTCTTCCTTCGCTGTGTTGAGTGACAGTACCATCTGGCCAATTGTCAGCATGCGTTCCTGGTGAAGTTCATCATTGTTTCCTTATTGGAAAGTGTTCCAATGTTGGTACAATACTAAATCCTGCCTGGGAAATACACAATCATAAGCCCAGTTCTTATAGAATGTTCGAGGGTGGAAGTTAAGTAAACAAATATAAAAGCTAAAAACAGTGCTCGTCACAGGCATTGTTGGCACAGCTGGTGATGAACACAGCACTCCGGCTCTGTCCAGATGCAGGCGGTACAGGGTGATGGTAGTTGGTGGATAAGTAGCAGCCCTTGGTCTCCCTGCCCTGTTTTTCTTCTGTTTCTCCAGTCCGGGAAGTTGCGGGTTCTCGGGATCCTGCATCCCACGTAGGTTTTTAGTGAACATGAGGAAACTTCCCTTGCAGTTTTTAGGTAACCCCACTTATCATGCTGGAAGCCTTCGGTGTCTCCTGTGGCGTTTATTAGCTGCGATCGGAAAGCTGGAGAGAGAGACAGCTGTGCTACGACAGCAGCTGCAGGGCTCCAGCGCAGTCGCCTCGGAAGCCACTCTGCAGGTTCCTGGGAGAGTTCCTCCCAGTCCGGGTGCAGCTGCATCAGCCTTCACCACGCAGGTCACGGCCAGTGAGAGGACACTGGGTCTCTGGACAGAGTCCTGGAGCCTGGAGCAGCGGCTAGCAGAGGGACAGCCCAAATGCTCCTGCTCAGGCGCAGGCCATCAAGGCAACCCAACAAAGCCCAGTGGGCCACTCATGGAAAAAACAGATAATAGGAGGGAGATTGGCAGGGAAGAAGAGTTACAGTGGGAAGGAGAGCAAAGATAGGACTAGGAGTAAAGGCATGAAATTATCATAAACTCACTGTATTCGTGTATGAAACAATAAAAGAATAATTTTTAAAAGAATGTTCCTGTTCTTGTTTCCCTAACTATAATTCCCACCTATTTCCAATATGGTTTTCTTACCTCCATCTTACTCTGAAGTCCCACTGACACTTCTAATAGGCTCCATCTTTCACACATTCATTTTTTTAAGGATGGAGAACAAATATTGATTTTTTTAAAATTTATTGTATGTGTGCATGTGTGTATGCACGTGTGTGTGTGTGTGTGTGTGTGTGTGTGTGAGAGAGAGAGAGAGAGAGAGAGAGAGAGGAGGGCACTGGATGTCCCTGTGGAGTTCCAAGGGTGACTTTGGGAATCACCCTGGATGGCTTCTACCTCCTTTTTGCTTTGCTCTGGGATTTCCCAGGCTCCGCCCCCCAGGACCGGAAGTGCAGGTGCCACAATAGTGGTTTCTATATGGGCCTGAACTCAGGCCTTCTGCTTGCAAGGCAGAGTCTTGAGAAGAGAGCAGAAAGAGAAGGCATGTGTCACATATGCTGAGGTCAGAGGACAGCTTTTGGAAGTCAGTTCTCTCCCTCCACCATGAGGGCTTCCAAGGACCAACTCAGGTTGCCAGGTTTATGAGCAGACACCTTTATCAGATGAACCATCTCTCTAGCCCCCATCGGACCTTTTTTAAAAGTAGGAAATTTTGACTTGTGCTTCAACATGGATACATCTTAGGCTGGAGAAATGTGCCAATCATGAAATCATGAATACTTATTTTATGTCTGTGAGGTATTTACAGTTTCAAAGGAAGCACAGAGTTCACAAAAGATGGCAGGGAGGAAGGGGGAGGTACTGGGAAAGGGGGAGGAAAAGAGGGTAGAGGAAGGAAGGAAGGAAGGAGAAGGAAGAAGGAAGGAAGGAAGAAGGAAGAAAAAAGGGAGGGAGGAAGGAAGGAAGGAAGAGGGAAGAAGGGAAGGAAGAGACGCGAGCAGAGGTGAGGGGCTGGGAGAGGTAGGGAGGGGGCGAGAGAGAGAGTATTGCGTGTCTGGAGGGGGAGCTCTGGCGGCAGTGCTGTCGGTCGTGCGTTTCTCCGCGGGCGGATCTGATTGTTCGTCGTTCGGAAAGGACGCACACGGAATCCTAAAGCCTTCACTGCCTGTCCTTCCTCCTTCGCTTCCCGAGCCCTGTCTCCGCCTTCCGTCATTCATCTCTGTTCGTATATCTTGCTGGTCTTGCTCGTCGCTCTTTATCCGTTCCCCTTTGCTTTCTATATCTTTTCTGTCTTTGCGGCTTCCCTGAAGTTGGTGTTCGTTTCTTGTATGGTTCCTGCTTCCCGTTTCCTTCCTTTTTCTGACCTGGTCCCGCGGTTCTCCGCCTCTTTGCGCGGTCTGCTTCCTTCTTTCGCTTCGCTTTTTATCCGTTCCTTGTCTCTTTCCTTCTTGGCTTGCCCCCACCACCTCCACCTTGTGTTCCCTCACCCCGCCTCCCCCGCACCGC